>JAITYZ010002049.1:0-33072 GCA_027744595.1 Paronellides praefectus
TATTAAACAAACTTCTTTATTAAACTATTTTTTCATGATGTCAAATTCAAACTCAAACAAGTGTTCATTTTCTCCCAAACTTTGTGCTGGTAACATTTATACCCGTAAACTTTTATGCATGCATGAAAACTTTATGTTTTGGGTATAAATTCTTATGTACGTTGGCATTTGAATCCATCAAAAGTTATCAACTTCTACCATCAAAGGCGAAAAGGCAGCAGGCAGGCAGAGCAGGTATTTATGTACGTAACACACGAAAACGCACAGAGTGAGAGTTGCTGCTGCTGCTGCTCTGTCTGTGGTTTCAAGGAAAAATACCAGAATGGAAATGGAATTTTGCAAAGAGAGAGAGAGAGAGAGAGTTGTGAGGCTGAAAACTTGTCTGTGTTTGAGAGAGAGAGAGAGAGAGACAGGCTTTTGTCTATCTTTTTCTTTGTATCTGTTCGTTACGTAGCAGTGTTTCGACGTACGTGCATGTATGTGAAGCAAAGATATTTGGCTTAAGAAAGCCACATCATCATCAGCTTTTCATTTTCAGTCCCACTTCCATTTCCCATTGTTCTTCTTTAGAAGATGAGGATGAGGTACATCCAAAAAGAAGCTGAAGAGGAAAGGAAAAAGAGAAGATCCAAAACATTTCATCGCTGCACATTTAAAAGAAAAGGAGAGAGAGAGAACACGGAGTCAAAGAAAATGTGTGTAATATATGGATGTACATACATTCATATACCTCTACTACATCACACGCGCACATACACACGAACGACCACATCCTTTTTTATATGTTATTGTATGTAAGCTATATCAGTTCGCCAATCACATCATCATGATCCCATGCATGTCGTCTTTTCTTCTTCCTCTTTTCTCACTTGACAATGCCAAGAAAAAGAAGAAGCAAAGCATATAATCAGGAAGCCAAGATACAGAAAAAGTATTCAAAAGGGATAAGTCAGTTATCATCATCTTTTCTACCTCCTTTTTCCCGCTGCTATGCTGCTGCTGTGTGTATGTCTCTCTCTCTCTCTCTCTCCCTGCTTGCCTGCCACTAGCATTCTCACAGAAAACGAACGTTTCATCAGTTTGTCTTTGCTCACTTTTTATGTGGTGAGCACTTGACGAAATTTGAATATTATGCAGAAGAAATACTGGGAAGGACACATAGAGAATTGGTTATACATAAAAGAAAGAGGAAAAACGAGAAAATTTTCGAGCTTTTCCTAGACTCGTCGTCGACATTGTCAAATAAAAGGATAATGTGTGTGTTGACTCTCTATTCTGGCTACTTTATTGTAGAGTAAAATGACCGTTCAAATAGCACATTATTACGTCTTTACTGCTAATCCTCCTAAACTGCTACCACCACCACCACTACTACTACTACTACGACTGGCATGAAATACTTTGGTTATTGTGTCCCGCTCAACTTTCTTTCACTCTTTTTATTCCCAGTTTCCTTTTCTTCTTTTTGATGGTGGCACGTATCCTCTAGTCCTAGCCCAGTTTTTAAAGTGAAGTTTTTAAAGTGATGGTGGTGATGTGTATTGAATGTGTGAGAAATTTGTAAATCAGATCACTACATTGTTTACGACTTTTGTCACATTTTCATTCCTGCTTGCCATACAAAGTTGACATAGTGATGATAATGATATTTGTGCTACATATAAAAATAAACAGTTTGTAATAAAATATTCTCAATAAATAGCCCAGCTATATACTAGTACGATCCCCTGGGAATTATGAAATGGTAAGTTGTATTTATATACTTTATATAAAGCTTTAGAATTGCGAATATTGTAAAAGGATAAAAAAAGTAAAAGATATTTTGTCTGTCTGTGTCAAACTGTGTCAACCCTGCATACATTAAAAGGAGAATACTGTTTTTATTGATATAACGGATGCATGTCATGAGCATGTATTTTTTTGGATTATGTTTGATTTATTACTACGGACAAGTGTATATGATGTTTTGTTTTGATTGCGTAAAGATGTATGCGGGAGTGAGTGTGTGTGTGTTGCGTTGGTTGAAGTGGAAATTAATGACAATAACAATATGCGTCGTAGTGAGTAGGTTTAAACTCATGTGTTCTTCTTTCATCCCATTTACTATTCACTTGAAGTTATGTTTTAGGTGATTAGGTGTTGTGTTTTCATGCGTCCTTTTGTGCTGCGCCTTGGTCAAAATAATGCACTAGCTACACATTAGCATTCATAGAACTTGGAATAGAAATGAACAAAAGTGTATTTTTTTATTGTAGATTTTTACTGCATATCCCCGTTATAACATGTAAACAAACAAGGACAAATATAGGAAATTGACATTACGATGATGATGAGAGAAAGGAATAAAGCTTGCATAGTAGTTTTACTTTTATTTTGATGTTTTTTGTGCTGCTGTTGTAGGTGCGTTTAATAATCCTTAAGCGGAGGTGCAAATTCCATAACAATATGCGTCGTAGTGAGTAGGTTTAAACCCATGTGTTCTTTTATCCCATTTACTATTCACTTGAAGTTATGTTTTAGGTGATTAGGTGTTGTGTTTTCATGCGTCCTTTTGTGCTGCGCCTTGGTCAAAATAAGGCACTAGCTACACATTAGCATCCATATAACTTGGAATAGAAATGAACAAAAGTGTATTTTTTTATTGGAGATTTTACTGCATATAGGGGACATGTAAACAAACAAGGACAAATATAGGAAATTGACATTACGGTGATGATGAGAGAGAGGAGTAAAGCTGCATAGTAGTTTTACTTTTATTTTGATGTTTTTTGTGCTGCTGTTGTAGGTGCGTTTAATAATCCTTAAGCGGAGGTGCAAATTCCTTTAAAAAAAATTTGTTGCAAGTTTACTTCATCTATTTTGTTTACCATGAAATAAATATCCTGGATTCGTTGAAAAGTTACGTAAAGCAATTTTTGTCCCCGTTGATCAGCTTATGAAAATAACAACCTTAAATCCTTTAAAAATTAGGTTTTATACAGCACAAAATTCCATGGCATAGTTCAGCAGCTTAAGAATACTCAGCTCTGAGTCAAAGTAAGCCAGTCAGCCACTATTGAGGCCTGGTGGAGGTTCATCGGTACAGGGACAGAAGAGTAGGCGTGTGAGGAAGCCCCAAAAACTCTGTGAGCTTAAATCCCAAGTAATTGTCATGTAATGAAAAGTTTTCTCTGTTACTAGTCCCTTCGACCTCTGTTTGGAGGAAAAAAGGAGGAAAAAGTTGAAATTACTTGGTTTGTCGCTAGTCTTTCTCTAGTCTGTGGTGTGCTTTGCTCTGCTTCTCTTCTATTTATGCACCCTAAGGTGAATTGACTCGTGGAAATAATATTCCGGACATGTTGCAAATTAAAATTGTCCTTTCGTTTTACAATGCACGATGGGATGCTCACAAATGCAGCCTCTTCAACACAGGACAAAAAGTGAAACAAACCAGAGAGTCCTACCACAAACAAAACTTTATACATTTCTTCCCTTTCTTATATGTTTATAGTTTTTGAGTCATGTAATAAGTCACTTTTTAGTTTGGCTTCTTTCACTTTTTCTTCGCCCGTGTGGATAAATTAAAAGCATTGTAATAAAACATGGAATACGTTTGTAGCAAAACAGCTGATAATACAAGCTAAACTAGCTGAACACTCAAACGAGACGCGTTTGTCACCACTTTCAGATTTATACTTACTTAAAATCTGAAGTTATATTTAATGCTACAAATAATATAATATGAAAACTTTGTTTTCTTTCATTCCGATTCCATTAAGTTAAACTGAACGTCGAGCAACATCTCGGGTTAACCGGAAAGCCAGAATTACAACTGAGGCGTTTTCGTTGGAAGTCCTCACCAGACCACCAACGCCATATTGTAGCAAAACAGCTGATAATACAAGCTAAACTAGCTGAACACTCAAACGAGACGCGTTTGTCACCACTTTCAGATTTATACTTACTTAAAATCTGAAGATATATTTAATGCTACAAATAATATAATATGAAAACTTTGTTTTCTTTCATTCAGATTCCATTAAGTTAAACTGAACGTGGAGAAACATCTCGGGTTAACCGGAAAGCCAGAATTACAACTGAGGCGTTTTCGTTGGAAGTCCTCACCAGACCACCAACGCCATTGTTAATCCTCACAGGAAACATGAAACTGTAACTGCAAAGAAGGAGTTAACTTTACATGGAAATTGTCACAGAAAAAAATAAATCCGCTCATCCGTTGTATAAGTCTACATCATTTAGCATTGCGAAACTGAAATTTAACAATGTAACAAAATTAACAACATTTTCATCTATGTATTTTTTGCAATTTTACGCGACATGATTTTATTTTATACTAAGACGTACGTGTATGATTTTTGTGCTATGCAAGGACGCCGTTTTTGAGTTATCGGATTTGATGAATAATCACAATTTTAGTAATACTACTTTTTCAATAATTCTGTTAATTCTCACGATTTGTTTCATGTTTTCATTTTTTGCTTGATAGTAAGTTTTGGCTAATCTTGTTGCAAGTCTGGTATAGGTTATCTTGCCAAAATACCTTAATTTCAAATGATTTACATAAGTTTTACCGTTAAATTTTTATTTCTTGTATTTTTGATGTTTTTTTTCTGGTTTCATAATAATTAAAGACCATCCACAAATTTCACAATACCTAATATGTATATGTATATATTATATTACGTACACACTTCCGATCCATATCATTACCGCGCATCAAACATGCTTATCCCCTCCCCACCTCTCACATAATATATATCCCTGTGTTGTTTAAATGGGGGCAAAAAACTTTCCATATGAATTACCCCTGTTGGTATAATAATACTCATATAGGTAGGTAATGATAACGCTTTCTGGCAGCCATCCGAGTATACCTATACATTCTCCAGTAAACTTACTAAACAAGAAACTGGTTTCATTTCCCCCGAAAAATCGACATAAAAGTAATTCTTGCCTATGGCAGCGTTAAATTTTTTTTAAGACCAGTCTTCCAAATCTAATCAGCAATAAAACGATTCCTTAATCGAATCTTTGCTACACGTTATATTAAACAAATACTAGTGAATCACAAGCTATTTTATAAGTACTCTGTATGAAGGTAGCCGCCTTCAATATTATTAGCAAGTTTATGTTTACTCCTTCCTTCCAATAATATGTTTATCAAGAACTGAAACGAAACCAGGAAGAGAATCATCTTCATTAGTTTGTTCAAACGAAAAGAAATTGGAAAATGGAAGGTATACTATCTGGACGACGTTTACAGTAGAAAGTCATCTAGTGAGTTCGTTTTATTTATTTTTATTTAAGAAAAACTCTTCTTGTTTTTCTTTTCAGAATGTATTTATTATTGCACAACTTTGATTACTTGCAGGCCTATATTTATATACACTGCTGTGTAAAAGGCTTACCCAATACAACTCTATTTTTCTTGGGAAATGACGACTTTTGAAGCATATTATTATTATGTATTGTATGTATATCGAGGAAATGGTCGATATTTTTACGTATACCTAAACGTGACATCTATATTTATTCCAGGGCATCGCCTATATTGTCGTCCCATAACAACAGGTTCACAACCAAAAAGTAGATTTCCCATTTTGCAGCTGCAAAAGTGATACGTTATATTATAACGCATACAAGGTACAGCTACAAGCTAGAGTGCCTGGGTGTATATTTTAACCGCCGAGTCATATATATATGATAAGCAAGTCAGTCTGTCAGTCAGTCTGCACTGCACAATAACTTGAAAACGATTTCGAATTTTGAATTTATGTATCAAATTACAACGTGAAGCTTTTGATGCCTCATTCAAAAGCTCTCACTTTACACCCTATGATATGGTCTTTGTTTTTTGTTTTTGTCTCAAACATGTACCCCCTGTGGAAACGGAATGGTTAAATTAATTTATCTATTTATCTTACTGTTCTACTTAAAAGCAAATATCTTAGTAGTTAGTAAGACTCGTTAATTAATGGATTGAAGTAATATTAATTGCGTAATTTATGACGTAAATTAAATTGTTTTACTTTTTTAATTTTGAATTGGATTACTTGATTTTTTACAGCGGTTCCACCTTACATTATTACGACGGTTTATTTTTCAATAACTACCTATTTTTTTTCATTTCAACTCGTAGTGAGCCTATCCCTTTAACTGTTTCACTAACTGACTCAGTATAAGCACATGATATTCGGATTGTGAAACAGAAAGGGAAGAATAAAAAAACATCCTGAAAATCTGTGGTCGTTTTCTGGATTTATGTGAGATATGACATGACTTTCTTCTTATGAAGACCATCATCCATATCCGTTTGAATTTTGGCTTGAGTCTGGCAATGCTGTGCTGCTATATACTGGCATGATGAAAGTTGATGTGTCTAAATAGATAAACTTGTCCCAGTAGAACTCATTCAATTTTACTGACTTTTCCTTCCTTCCATCATCATACATCTCTGCACCAAGAGAAACACACCATTCTACTTTTCTCCTTTACACGTAAAGTGAACGTCTTACATTCATTCTTTATGTCAAGCGTGGTTTAAGCGGCGGCGTACTTTGGAATGTATGTTTCTTTTCCAGCTTCCAACACATATGTATTATACATAATACATACATGTCTACTTACGTGTTTTTATAGTGTGTCGTCAAAGCAGAGAGTATATATTGAGCAACCAATAACCCATTCATTTCCTATAAACACGTTTATCTCTGTGTTCAATTCTGTAAAAAGTTTTGTTTGTAGTCCTATTACATGTATACATATATATTTATTATATTAACTTGTTGTGTACGCGACTCACTGTGTATTTTTTTTACTGCGCTAGTGTTTTCTAATGAAATGAAAATGCTGGGGACACAGAGAAAAAAAAGGAACGTGAGCAGATCTTTATGACAAATGCGTCCCTCCTTGCTGACATGATACCGATGATGATGATGATGAAAAAGATACAAAGACATAGATGCCGGATATAGATGCATTATCATAAATTTGTAAATAAATATAATGCTACGTTTGGATACGTATACAAAACTGACATGGAAATGGAAAAGTAAAAGTTGTTTCGTTTGTTGAAAATTCAGGTGAAGAACAAGAAGATTTTCAAAGAAGCGGAGAAGAGGGGAAGAAGACGCAACTTGTGAAAATATACAAAAGATCAAGCCTATCCACTCCAGTGCAGTGTGTGCTGTGTTGTTGTTTCTGTTGATACTACCACTACTGCCGCTTTCCACTCTTTCCTTTTTAGCTATTCCTGCCAAAGAAGAGTCTTGATGGTGACTAAGAAAATAAAGTTTACAAGTGAAACTTTTGACAGATACTACTACTGCCAGTACTTGTGTAATACGACTAAAGCAAAAGAGTGAATAAAGGAAAGGGAAAATAAAATAAAAATGCAATCGTACATCAGTGTAAACTTGGAAAGTTCAGGGAGAAGTGAAAGTTCTAAACGAAAATCTAAAGGAGGCGGCTCATCGGGTATGTATGTCTTACTCATGCATTCCCTTTCATTCTTATTTTATTTTCGTTTTTTTATCCCTTTCTCTCTTTGTCTTTCCCATGTCTGTTGAAACTCTGATGTTATAGTAGTAGCAGTTGAAATATCACTAGTAACTACTTTTAAAAAATGTGTACCATCATCATCTACTATGTAAACCTGTCTATGTGTGTGTCTGTGAGTGTGCCAGTCTTGTACATACATACATACAATACCCTTTCCGTTTTGTTGAGTACATATTGGATTGAAACAATTTACATTTACATCTTCAAAGACTCAATTTATGTAAGTAGTGGGGAGAGGAATACCATGCCTTTTTTTATTCTCGGATTTCGTCAAACGGTGTCGACTGACAAGATGAAGAACATTGAGAAGAAAAAAAAAAGATAAGGTTCAATTGTATACTTTAAATAATGCTCCTGTGCTCCTTGGAACAAACTACCTTTACAATTGATAGTTCAAAAATATCCAATATATACATACCTACCTACAGACTACAATAAACCTTTTGTGTTTTACGGGAAACAATGATGATCATCATCATTGATACTGTGAGATAAACTATTATAAAATGCACTGCTTTAGTAATCTGTAATGTACACTACGCTGGTTTTTTTCCTTTGAAATATTCCTTTCCAAGGAAAAAATATTATGGAAATCTAGCAGTGTATTGTAATGAATAGTCTTGGAATTTTTTTCTTCGTGTTTTATACAAAACCGCCCGTAAGGCTTTTTTTACTTCAAACACTTTCCAATTGACTCTGAATGGATGGATATGGAATAGTAAGGGAAAAAATAATAAAAGGAGAAATATATTTACTTGAAGACGTATAGGAAGATGTATAGAGTGTTATCTTATTAAAATGTTTGTCAAGCAAAAATGCACGTTATTTCCCTTTGGCAAAAGCTTCTTGTTCCAATTTCCTTCGTCTTGCATTTATTTTGTCTTGGGTGTGTGTGTGTGTGCTTTTACTTGGACACGGTTCTTCCTTTGTTTTCTTTCACTCATTTTTCCCCTCTTATTTTTAGGCGCTCATCATCATCGNTCCTTTGTTTTCTTTCACTCATTTTTCCCCTCTTATTTTTAGGCGCTCATCATCATCGGGGTGGAGGTTCACAACAGCCGCCAAAAGAACGTCTCAAATATTGGCTGAGGAAAGTGATAACTGTGCTTTTCAGCCAAGTAGGCGTGGGCTCTCTCGTAGTTTGCTATACGATTCTTGGGGCTATGCTGTTCATCAGTATAGAGTCTGCTGTGGATAACCGAAGACTAACTCAAGTGGCCGTTCTCAGAAATTCAACAGTCATTCAACTTTGGAAAGTCACCCAAAACTACAATGTAATCTATGGGCATGAGTGGAAGCAGGACGTTGACCAGATTGTTCGACGGTTTCAAAACGGGCTGGTCCGTGAGATTAGACTTGGATACGAGGGGATAGATGCAAAACAACCGTGGACGTTCCCACAAGCACTCATGTTTTCTCTCAGTGTTTACACAACCATTGGTAAGGAAAAAGTGACAGATATTCTATAAATTACTCCATCTTCTCTGTCAAATTATTATTACACTCTGGCTGGCCATCATTCTCCGTGAAAAGTTATCCGAAAGAGAGAGATATGGGGAATTAACTTGGAAGACTTACATACACACAAACGAGGGGACACTAACCTTCTGTGCTGTGGTATCTCGGCTTTACCCAACGCGCTCCCCTTCTTGAACTTATATAACCAGAACCAAGTAGAGTAGCAGTAATAGTCGCAGCTTGACATGTGTCAAGCTTCATCTCCAGGGTCCCTCTTTCCCATGATCCGTGGGATGGAAATAAGTGTACACGAGGAAATATGCCCAACTCTGAATTATGTAAACGTAAACGAAGCAAGACTTGTACAGTATCTATCCAATCACCTAATCCACCAGACCCATGTGTACTGAGTAAAAAGGAGCAAGAAATAGGGCTACCCACAACACATTTTTCTTCAAAGATCTCTAAAATAGAGATTCCTTTTTTTGCTTATTTGCATAATATATTTTTACCCGCGTGAAAAATTTATCACTTGTTCATATACAAATTTCACAACACCACACACACTCAATTTTCTTATGATTACATAATTGATTTTTGTGTAATGGTTTTCCATAAAAGTGCCATCCATGTATATTCCACTACTTGCTATAATATTTCACAATTTGAACTCTTATGCAGTACTTAATATAGGGACTTGATTTAAGGCTTGCAGGCAATATTATGGGTATTCCTTTGAACTCATCTGCTCATCTAGTTATTTTTTTAAGCATTGGTATTTATTTACTCATTCGTACTTACATACCTACATACACCATAAAAGCAGAGCAAGAATTGAGGAAGAGAGTTGACAGTTACTCATGCACAGCAGTTGACAGTTGTTTATGTATATAGGTATACATATATATACATTTAGACAGAATGAAGAGAGAAAACGAGTCACGTTTTCCTTTACAAAAATACACGTAAAGATTTTACTGCTTATATAAACTTGGTTGCTATTTGCTAAAAACTCAAGGCGAAGGATGTGTTCTATCAAATCCAGTTTTATGATGCAATATTTACACTACGCCCAACCTTCTCGCAGATATATTTCTTGTATTTATATTATATCATCATCCATTTTTTTCCTCTTTACTCCCTCCACGTAAATCAGCTCTGAAAGCTTTAATGTCATTTATGTAAGTATGTATGTTGTTTTGCAAGAAAATCAACAGAATGAGCAGGAAATGCCACTTTTTGTCAACACATCCGTCACTCTACAACCATGCTTCTCTACATATTTACCTATGTATGTATCTGTGTGTCACAATATGTAATCTAATGTATTGCTGGTGACACTATAAACCTTGCGTTTTTTACTTGTATTGGATACACATTTCATGCAAAATTGAGAAAATATTTTTTTGATGAAACAAGATTTTCTGTAATATGTAAACGAATATTTTCTATCGATAAATCTTACCCCCTGGGAATGTTCCCTAAAACTGCTTTGCATTTCCTCACTGAAGTTCAGGGGTGACATAAGAAAAGTTTTAGATCAAAGGTCTCTGCAATCATACTAAATGTAATATTGACGTTTATCCCTGCTTATTAAATAGCTTTTACTAGTAGGTGAGCGGCTAAGCTACGGGTGAAGCAGACAACAAACAATACATATGTATTTTGTGGTTTCCAACTTTGCCACTGGTCATTGTTTGTTGTCTGCTTCACCCGTGGCTTAGCCGCTCACCTACAGTAAGTAGCAATAAATTATCGTACATGTGAAATTACAAATTTTAGTTAGATCATGATATGTGTTGATGTGTTTGATTACTATATTTTTGTTTAGATATATGTCGTTTTGAAACAAAACAATTTTTTTATATATCAACCATAAAACTATACACATTTTACTATTTTAATCCATAGGTTATGGAAACCTCACTCCAAAGACAGATTGGGGCAAAGCAACAACCTGCCTTTATGCCATATTTGGAATTCCCTTGCTACTATTGTACATGGCCAATGTGGGTGATCTATTGGCTAAAAGTTTTCAACAGTTTTACCGCACTTTGAATCGGTAAGTTTAACGAAAAGGAAAAAAAAGAAATCCGATAACCGATTACTAAATCTATTTTTATACATACATGTATGGCATACACATTTACAATGATATATATAAATACATAAGTATAAAGTATATAGACAATATACTTTGTAACACACGTTGTATCTAGACAATAATAATAATGATGATGATGAAGATAATAAAGAAGAAAGATTGGAAAACGCCTTTCAATCTTTCAACCTTTTTTGTTTCATTTTCAAAGTTAGTCCACGTAATTCCCTCTGACGATATCCACACAAATAGGTATATATCATAGCCTGAAATTGGATTTTTCTGTTTATGTATCTAACATGCTTGCAACAAAAACAACACTTGACTTTCTCTCTCTCTCTCTCTCTCTCTTCTCTCTCTGTAGCTTTTCACTTTTCCCCTCTTTCTCTCTTGTGGTTAGAATTCACTAGTCTGTGTATACCCATTGTGTAAAGAAAACTGAAAAAACACACAACCAGTGTGAGTCCTTATTTATAAAGGCCTCTTTATTGCACACATTTTACATTAATCTCAGTACATATTTTTCGACAGAGGTCCACATGAACAAGTTATGGTGGTGAGGGCAGTAAATGCAATTGGTGTGCACATAATACCTATATACTTATACACACACACACACAGCTTCAAGTAATATATGGAATGACGAAAACACGATCTCGTTTACTTATTTGTATCTGATGGGAAAACAGGGCTGCTGAAAAAAATGAAGAATGTCTCCTTAAAAGACTTGCGTACCTCCGAAACAAGCAAAATGCTACGTCTAAAATGGGATGAATACTTATACACGTGTGTGTATACTAACTTATGTATATACACGTGTGTTTTTTAGTTGCTCTCTCTCTCTCTCTCATCAACAACAACAACAGTGAATGGGTTTCTATTCTTCAATTTCTTCTTCTCTTACTACAACAACGATGTAATTTAATGAAAAAAGGAGAGAACAAGGCGAGAAGAGTCAAGAACTAGTATATAAGCAGAAGAGAAAAGGAAGATAACAGAAAATAATGTTTGGAGTATATACAACGCATTCCCTTTTTGGAAAGTAGGGACATGGGAACGACTAGCTTGAAGGAAATAATGCACAGAAAAAAAGCACGTAGCTCGGTATCCCTCTATATAAACGTATTTATATATGTGACGGAATGAGTGAGAGAAAAAAAAGCTAACGAGAGTAATTCTTTACTTATAGTTCCCTCGAGGTATTTGTGCCATAATGTTTAACGAAAGAGCCACTACCAAAAATACATCAATGGAGAAAACAGAGAAAGTGAAGTTGTAAAAGTGTGTGTGTAGAATAGAGAGAGAGAGAGAGAGCTGCAAAATAAAAAAAATGCCGCCAACTTGAGCTGGTAGTATATTTTCTTTTTGCTTTGTGTGTACAATGTACACATTTATAATATAAATTACTTTGTGAAAATAAAGAAGCAACAAACTGTTCAATCAAAGAACGTGAGTGAGTACCAAAGCAGAGAGCACAAACATAAAAGGCAGATGATATATTAGGAGGCTGTGGAGAGAGGTATCTATATTATGTCATGTATAATATTATATTTTATGTAGATTTTGTATGGAGCCACATATCACTATGCACAAGTTTTGGATCAAGTACTCACGCTTCTTTAGATATCGTATTCAATTACTAGGTACTTGAACACAATGAATATGCTGACAGTGATTTGAATTGGTATGCAACTCGAGAACTGTAAGGAAAAGCTGTATTGTCTCATAATATACATAGGTATGTATCATGTCTTTGGAAAATCGTAACCATTCCGCAAAAATATGTAGATAGATGGATTTATTTGCAATAAAAAATGGGGATTGAAAATGAGAAATCAGCAATATTTATGGGATTCAAGATTAAATAAGATATTCCGTTGTCTTTTCCAATACACTCAATGCATAGAGCAGTTAGTTTATAGGGTGACATGAAGCATTGCATAAATTAGATAATATTTGCACAAAAATATGTATGCTTTTTTGTTCAAATGGTAAACCAATTATGTTTTCTCGTTGATTGATAATGGGGATGAAACCCCTTTCTACGTAGATTTACAAAGAGTAGGTAGTGGTGGTAGACGTTCACAGATACTACATTGCTGTCCCATATGACAAAGTGCCCCAACATACCAGTTTTCAGTTGTGAACTCTTTTAATCATTTCTGGAATCTACAACGTGACACATCCTGGCATTCTAAAATTTCATTCTTCAAAAACGTGCCTTCTTCTGTGAATACCTAATAACAGCAAGTTAGTCACGTTTACGAATGTGTACACCATAACAACAATTATAAATATTACTTTGTTAGTAGAACTCGAGGATGGTGGCAAAAAAATATGTAATATAACTCTTCAGTGAGCAAATGAAGGTCTCTTTTTTTCCTTTTTACGTCATCCAAACAATAATACGGTTATAAATATTCGTTGTAAATGTGAAATGCAATATAAAATATTATGAAATGGTGGCGCTGACATACTTGCCTAAGTTTGTATCGCAAAATATAATGTTTCCCCTGTTCCCTTGCCAACAGACAAAGAAAGGCCGAGAGGAGCTTTTAAGAGTGTGCTCCAAGAGCAATTTGTATATATGGCTATTATAATGGTGGCGAATGGGAAAAAGGAGATACTTATAAATATATTTTGTTGAAAAGATCTCAAATTTGCTGGTGGTGATGCTGCTGCTGCCGTTACTATTATGCTGTATCTCTTCTACTCTCCTTTTATTCTGCCGTCTTCGTTGAACCATGTTATGATTAGTAATGGTGAAAAAAAGAACACGAAAAGAAAAGAAGCGCTAAACTATTTTAAAGTTTTATTTGGTTCTGTTATGTTACAAGTTCCGCTGTGAATGCCTTTTTGGTTCCTAAAACACTACATATCCAACAAAAGGGATGATGATGGTAATGTTGACGATAATACTTAAACCAGTACTGCTAGTCGTCGTGGTGGTAGTACCGCAACTAAAAAGATGCCAGACATAATGATGATCATGATCATGGTAGCAAAAATTAAAGGAAGAGTGAGAAATAGTAGTAACATTGGCGATGATGGCAATGCAAAATGTGTATAAATATTTTTGGTGTGCATTGCATGTATTTATGTATATATTATAATATGCATGCACACAACCTTCTTCTTTTTCCAGCATCACCAGCAGTATCTGGAATGAATGGCTTGGAAATGGTATGAAATAAGGGCTAACTTGGCTAACGGAGTGAAAGTTGCAAAAATCTGGGATTGAAAAGTGTTCTCCACGAAAATCTGATGTATTGGATTGAGTCCAATTCTCCAGTCGCACCCACACTGTGCTCTCACTGAGCTGACGGAATTGCACATTTTTCAAAGTACACTTTCCTCATTTCTATCTCCTTTCTCTCTCTCTCCTTCTCTTGCTATCTCACACACTTTTACCCTCGTCTTCATCTTTGTTGGGCGACTTCGTCATCCAACCTTCTTATGTATCGTCACTCTCTCAGCACATCCACGTTACTTTCCCTTGCATCGCCAAAAAAAATGTTGAGATTCCTCTAGGGAAAAAAATCAAATCAGAAATATTCATCTGTAATGAAATGCGGCATATATAAGCATATATATATATATATATATTGACATATCATGGTTATTGAGTGTATTTACACCAATCTCGTACCATGGCCGACATTCCGTTAAATCGGCAAGTAGTGATATGGTGATCGACCCGAAAACCGCCATCCCCTCTCTCCTCTTTTTATATGCATATACCAAACATAAATACACATTATGTAAGCTCCATAATAATAATAAAAGGGATCCTGGCGGCGACAACAGTACACTGTTTTGTTCTAACAAGTAAAGACAACAGCCAGTTAAAACTAGTTGAAGTATTGAATGCCTTTTGTGAGCCCACAATTTACTGGGATTTTAAACTTTTCCGTGAGTGCATGAACAAAACCTAAACCAGGACAATATGTGTACTGCTATATTTTTTTTGCGGGAAAATTGAAGCGATGGTGGTGGAACTCCATTTTGAGAAGAAGAAAGAAAAAAAATTCTAGGTTGCATCATAAAAAGTGTACAGAGAAAAACCGATGTACCAAAACTAGACTCATTATTCAACATGGTTGAAAAACATAAAAAAACAAATGTACCTTTTACCATATTTCCTTTGCAATGATCCAGGAATGCGAGGATCTGTGTGTGGAAATGGAAAACAACAGCTACTACAACTACTACTATCACTACAATATTCTTGTTTTAGTTTCCTTCTTTACCCCTTTCCCTCGCAGAACATTCATACAAGTTATTATTATTGTACAACTGTTTTTAGTTTTGACATCAATTCCAACAATATTTTCACTTTTAATGCTGTTGTTGCCTGTGCAAAAAAAACTCTGTGGATATGGAACCATATTTTGTATGGATACAAGAGAGCGTAGACACACGCTCTTGGAGGATGTCGACTACGAAGAGAAGAAGAACATTTCCCATAGGAAAAGTTTTTACGCGATCAAATGCAAACGTGTATTCAAGTCCATATTCAAGCAACCATGCAAAAAAAAGGATTGACTATGAACATGTCGCACAGTACACTTTGGGCATTGCCTGCTTACCTCTGTTGTACGCGCACACCTATATTATATACTAATAGAAAAATATACAAATAGGGTTCGTAATGATAATAAATTTGTAAGGAAAGGGCATGACACCACACTCAGAGAGCAGTAAGTACGTATACTTAAGAGCTACATTTATACGTCCGCTGTATATATGGTGGTAGCCGTAAAAATAGAACATGGAAATGGGACAGGGAAAAAAAGAATGTAAAAAAGTACGAGCGAGAAAATCACAAGCATTATATTCCATTGGAACAAATACAAAATGTCTTTGGAGAGACATGAATTAGAGGATGATATGAACAAGACGAGAGAGAGAGAGGGAGAAGGATGTCATGATATGTGCTTCAAGTGCAGGGGAATGTGTGGACGCTCATTTGTTCTCCTTGACTTTTCCCTTCTCATGTTGATGGGTAAGCTGAAGTGGTAGTTTTGTAATAGTAAAAAATGACAAGAAAAACTTAGATGGATAAGAAGGCAAAAGGATGATGCTAAGGACAGGAGAGTATTTTGGGGGGATTGTTCATTTTCTCTCTCGCTGACTGAGTGAGTGAGAGAGCTGTAATAAACAAAGTCCACTGACACTATCATCATATTGTAATGATAGAGAGCGACAATGGAGACGCTAGATTCACTTTTTAGAATAACATCCACTAAACCACTTTGGTATACCCTTTCCGTCGTCGCTGCTCCTTTTTATCCCTTGACTATTTTCATTGACATCATCATCACTACCACTACCATGTTCATCGTATGTTCTTCCATCTTCTTCACTTTCCTTCCCTCTTACAACATGTACTCACAGATACTTAAAATATATTATTATTATTGTTATTATTATATATGTACTCTTGTAAAATCCATATTGACTGGATGGTTGCTTTTCTCAAGGAGTATAAAAAAACAACGCAAGCGGCCCTTTTTTGCCATGTCGCGCTGTTGATGCTGTGTCAGCATGCTATACTTCTAGTCACTCTTTTTAGCTGGGTACATGTTAGTGACGACGACGGTGCTACTGGTGGTCATAACATAAGTACCTGGACAAAAAGTAAACGTGGATGTAGGCAGTTTTTTTTCCTTCTCCTATGTTTATACTCTGTAAAAGCGACAAGAAGTTAACAGAAAGTGACCACGAAATGCAATGTATTTTCACTAAAAATGAAAATAAAGTTTTTTTTTCAAGTGGTGGCTTAGGATGTTAAAAATATTAACTGCTTCTCATGGAAACTAACTGGTAAGTGTAACTATTCAACTTCTGATGAACTGTTTTAAATTATTGACTTTACGGTCATTTATACATTTCTTCCATATTTACGCATCAAATTAACATGAACGTGAGAAGGGAAATTGTACTTTCATTCATACTGTTTACTATGTTACGTTCAAAGCGAAAAGAAATTGAAGTGATGGGTAAAGTTAGTTGGAAAACTCTTTCCCAAAATAACAAACATGGCATTTCTTCTCTTGGATTTCTTTTCAAGAAAAATATGGCAGTAAAAGTGGGTAATTTTTAGTCAAAGTAAACTTGAAACATGGTATTAACTTGGGAACGAGAAAAAAATTACTGTAATGTAAGTTAACTGTGCCACTACTCCACATATTATTAGAGGGCAAAAAAAGTGAAAGGGCGCTTTCTCTCTTACACAAACACACATGGGTCGAAAGGAGACAGAATGCGATAATGTCCCACTAACGAAATGTTTACATGCTTCGGGACACTCAACAATGGGAAATGTATGCATTGAATATATACGTACTTACCTATATATACATTTAAGGGACTTTCGGAAAGTCTATTGGGAATAGAAATGAGTTACAAACAAAATATTTGCATATTCACTCTTTGTGTGAAAAAGAAAAAGCTTCAACTAACAGTAAACTATATAATACGCTGTTGTAACATGAAACATATTGAGTTGTATGTAAACACTCATGAAAATTGTGAAATACCGTATAGATAAGGGGCGATAACATGTAAGATTTCATGTCTCCAGTCAAAGTGAAAGCCAATATTTCAGACGAGCCAACCTCGCCATGAACAGAAACAAACAAATGATAATGAAGCTAAGATATATAAAAAAAAGTATGCATCATCTTGATTTGAAAACAATTGTTTTGCTATTATTTTTGCAAGGATATAGAGAACACTCAGTCTTCTTGTTTTTTTACGTAGGTACAAAGGTATCTTATTGCTTTATGATGTAACGTGAAAAGATGAACAAATGAGATTTTGAGACAGCAAACGTGCGCGACAAATAAGTTTATAATGACCTGCTCTCACACTTCCCATTTAGACAACTATCTTTGCTGTCGCAACGTAACTGATCATATATTTATTTATGTACCTCTCTCCTTATTTTTTTTAACCATCTTCCTGTGTATACCAGCACCATATTATTGAATTATACGTGTGAAACTGATAAATATGTACATGCATAAATTGTACTTACACCTACGTACAATCCGAAAAAACATAGATAGGTACATAACTACATTTACACATCAGTTGAGGAGACAGGGATACACGTTTTTTTACATGTGTTGTTGACGATGATGATGATCATGTCTACATGGCAGTGGCAGTTGTGTGTATGTTCATGTTGTATTTTTGAATTACATGCATAATATTTGGGGGTAGTACACTGGTAGTTTATAGTTACAAAAAAGTGTGTGTGTGTGTCTGAATGTGTGCTGTGTGCTTTCGCTCTTGAACGACACACTAGAGTATGCATGAATGAGTAGCCTTGAGATTGTGACAGGGTACTTTAAGGATTCTTCGGGTATATTCACTTGGAGAAGGAAACGGTAGGCAACTTCTTGGGCTTTTAAAAAAAAAAGTATAATGTGAGCATAAAGCACACAAGCTCCACATAGTTACTCTCTCTCTACTTGTATGAAGAAGAAGAGTGCATGTTAAGGGAATACCATATAATAATAATGTTTTTCATATGTGATATGATATAACAACGTGCTCAAAAAAGCGCCATCATCAAGAGAAAGCGGAGAAAAGCAATGAAATATGCTAAGGGCATAAACTCGTACCTTTTTAAAGCATATGTGTTCGTATATTTATGCATAAATGGATATCGTTGTTGTTGTGTGAGTGAAAAAAGGAAGAGAGAGAGAGAGGCATAGCAGCAGTAGTAGCAGCATCTCTCTCAGCGGGGGAAAATAAGCGGGACTTGGTAAATTGCAGAGCATTCGAGCTGATCCTTTTTCATGCATCATGGTTGTATTGCAATTTGCTTGCCATGTGTACACATATATAATATGTATAAATGTACCTATATATTACATTTATTATTATAGCTGCTCTGGATTTTTTTCCCCTTCCTGATACTTCGTTTCAGTTTAAGATGAAAAAGTGTAGTGGCTGTGAAAGGAGAATGCAAAATGTAAAGAGAAAAAGTCTCTTTTGACAGTTAAGAGTGAAATTGTAAATCTCAGACAAAAGCGTAATAATAAAAATGTACACAGTCCGGTTCACTTGTTATTACTGCCAGTCATGGGAGTTTGGTGCGTATAATAATAAGGAGAAGAAGAGGATGAGGAGGAGGAAGGTATAATGTGCTTGTGCTCTGCATTATTACGCCAAGGTTGCAATCCGAATTATGTACTTACAGAGCAGTATTACAGATCTGTAGTACTCTGTATTGTCTTATTAAATGCTTCTTCCCTTTTGGTTTGATGATAATAGTCATCCTTGATATATGTTAGATCTTACAATCTTATATGTATTATGTGATATGTGATAATATGTTTTTGTCTATTCACAGATGCAAGAGCCGAGTAAACAAAATGAGAGAATTAAGCAGAGAAAGGGAACGACAAAGAAGAATGAGTCTAATAGGAGAAAATGAGCAAGGCGAAAAACTCATTGTCGGTCCTCCCGTAAACTGCTGTACTACTGATGATGGTGGTGGTGGTGGCAATGGTCGCGGTCTTGTTCTTCTCCGTCGTGATGATGCTAACGACAAGCATTTAGGTCAGAGGGAAATGAAGAAAGAAGATGGAGAACAGATTGAACCGCGTCAACGATGTGCTGTTCGCATAGCTGATGTCGTTGCATCCACGTCTGCAAATGAAAGTACTTCTCTGGATAATAACGAGTTTGAGGCTAATGAGGTGACGATACCAATTTCAACTTGCCTTTCCGTCTTCTTTTGTTACATACTTTTGGGATCAATACTTTTCTCGTGGTGGGAAGGATGGGAGTACTTTGAAGGATCTTATTTTTGTTTTGTTAGTCTTGTGACGATTGGATTTAGTGATATGGTTCCAGGACAGACAACTACTGGCTCTGCCATTTCGGGAAATAGTAAATCCAGCAGTGCCAGCGAGTCTGTAAATGAAAGCAATGACGTTAGGGGTGGTGGTGGTGGTGGTGTGGGTGCTGTTGTTTCAATGGATAGTGCCAATGCATCTGGTAGTAATGGACGAGAGGAAAACCTGGATCATGTTGACGGACAACTCATTCTATGCTCCATCTACATTCTCTTTGGAATGGCACTCATGGCCATGTGCTTTCATCTTACTCAAGAGCGCTTCTTCACTACCGCTAAAAAATTAGGCAAGACACTGCACCTAATATAACAGTTCAAAAACATAATATATTGCATTAATTACTTTCTTTTAGTAAAGATGAAGATTAGTGAATGAGTGATATACAGATCATATGACATGATATTTGGGAAATTAATGTAAAATGCTAGTTTGATGATATGCAAATGTCTCAAAGAATCATATCATTACAGAAATACTTTGCAAATAAATTTTACAGATTAATTAATGCAAAAAAATGATTTGAAAACTTTGTATCATGTCACATATGAATATATACGCACTTTTAATATAAGTTTCCTGCGATTTGATTGTTTTATTTTTGTTACCGTTTTCTGTGTAAAAGTGTTAATATCATACATAGGTAATATTTGTAATATCAACGTTAGCAAATATCTTGACCAAGTGTCGTGTCAATGAACACCAACTAATTGTATTGTAAGTTGCATAAACCTCCACATATTATGATATATAAAGGGCCCATTCGATATTGGTTTGGTTGGAGGATGTACCCTCTTTCATCACGTCAATTTTAAGAATGAGACATGTTGTAACTTGCCAAACAAATACTTTTTTCTCTCTACATTTTCGATCATTACAACTTACCTGTGTTGTAACGCATATATTTTTTTGGATTACTATTTATGTTGTCGTAACACAGGGTAGCAACATAGCAATTACGACCAAGTTTTGTAGTAACTTTCCACTTTAGCCCCTTTGTCGTCCCTCTTTCTCTTGAGCTACTATGGTTGTGATGACAAAGCATAAACTCTGGCTTGATCTCAATTACATCACAACCATCATCATCATCATCATCATCAAAAAAGATAGAATATCCATGCTAGTAGTGGTTGTGGTGATAGCACGTTACTAAATGCGAGCAAGAGAGAGAAAGAGAGGGAGAGTAAAGAGAATTGCTGGTAGCAGGTGACATGCATCTAAAAAACCAACAAAAAGTAAGAATCCCACACATACACGGTTCTTAATCCTGGTACAAGAAGGAACTATGTATGTCGTGGCTGTAGTAGTAGTAGTAGTTGTACTCGTCTTAGTAATATCAATCCAGCTGTGTGAGTATGTCGTGCATGCCATGTCGCAACATCCTAATATCTTCCAGGAATGTATCACTCCAATACTTCAATAGTACATCACATAACACTACTCTTTTAAGGATGAACAACAAATACTGGCGACAAGAGGAGCGTCCTTAGTATACTCGATGAGGCAGACGAGTGAGAAAAAGAGAAAGGAGAACATGAGAAAAGAACAAAGTGTACGTAAGCAAGTGGTACTGGGGATGTGGTACTACTCTATAGGTACATATTATACTACTTTCTTCCAATTCTTCTTGATCCAATCACCAGTTGTAGTATACGGCATGTCGTTCCTTTCTTGTACAAAGTGAGAGAGAGAGAGAGAGGAAGCAAAAGACCATAGTACAAGTTGAGATTTCATTTCATATTCATCTCATAACCCGCAAGCATTTCATCACATTATCCCGATTTTTTTTTTCATTCCTGCATTCATGTCACTCATGTTGTTTTAGTCAATTTCTTAATGGGAATAAGGGTTTTTAGGTCGACATGCATGAGAAGAGCTTATGTAAAATTGGAAAGTTGCTCTTAAAAATCTGGAAAGAGGATGTAAAGTACATATTACCGTTTGTCCTCTCATATCGCAACCAAGATCAACCTTGTCTAGGAAAAAAAGGTTGATTTTGATGAAGCTTTTTTTGCAATTACATTATCTTTTTGAATAAACTTTTAACTGCAAAAGTACAAGAATTGACGACGTTCGACTGCACGCCGCAAAAACATTCTGTCAGGTTTTAGACGGAGTATAAGGAAAGAACCATCATTATTCGGGATTCAAGAGTCAAGGCAAATATTTGTTGTAAAAGTAGCGGCTGTCGTAGTGGTTGTGGAACGGGTGGCAGGGGTACTTATGATATCATGTACAAACATAAAATACATTACTTTTTTATTACTACACGGAAAATATATTAGCAAGCAAAGCGCAATTTGTGTAGAATATAAATACACACGCATGAAAGCATTCGTTGATAATAGCAACATAAAGTCAGCAGAGTAGTCATCATCATCATCATGTTGAGCAAGCTCAATTCTTGCTCCTCAACTGAGACGGAGAACAGGATGAAAAAGCAGACAACAGTTGTTCGAGTAGCAGTGTGAGCATCCCAATCGCAATCCCAACCAGTCAAGTCAGGAAAGTCAGGAGGCAGAGCCTTTTTCATTCTTGTTCTTGTGTTGGTTGACTAGCAGGGAAAGCCCTAAAACGGAATGAAGAAGTCTCAAGAGGAACAACAGAGATGAAAAGTTTGATACCAAGAAGAAGTTACAAGTTATCTTCTTTTTACACTGTTTTTGTGTACCTACTACTACACCTACATAACACTCATTCTATGCAACTACCACAGTAAAGTAGTCGACGTAATAATATTTTTGTTACACGCTTAGCTATATACATTTTACCGCACACACACTGTTTTCATACTCAAAAGCCAACCGTTTTCTTTTGACTTTTCTTTTTACTGTTACAATTGTTGTGCGTGTGTGTATTGTACTTTATATGTTTGACTATTTACTACGTTTGAAGGGGGAAAAGGGAAAATATATGTACGGTGTTTAATGCTTACAGAGTGAGTAGAAGGGTTCTTCAGTGCAATGCACAATATCACAGAGTGGTAACAATACAACAAGACAAGGAAAACAAGACGATAAGTAGGATGATATAAATGTGCAGCAATCTTTGCCTACGACATAGAAATCAATTTGCTCAAACTTTCACCATTCTCCTTACTTCCAATTCCATTTTCCATGTTGCGGTACATGTTTTTTACTTACGGAAGAAGCTACCTAAATTATCATGTACACACTCTCATCTTTTCAATTGAACCACACGGGTAATGGTGATGCAGATAAGTAGCTGTAAGTTTCAGACAAATAACAGGTCTCAATAAATAAATGGCATGGACTTTTTCTTTAAATCATCAACTTGTCCTGGCATTTTGGAATGATTTTAACATACCAAAGTTTGGAAATTATTGAAAATGCTCAGAGCCATTTTAAAATTATGGAAAAAAACAATAGGGATTCTTTCAAAGAAGACTGTAGATACACATGTATGCGTTCCAAACAAGCATCGTATATGACGTTTTTGTTAAAGCCCACATAAAATGAAGAAATAAAATCGCTGATGATGATACATACTATACATACCTATATTATTACATTACTTGGTGTATAACGGCAGCGGCGTCTCTTTATATGAGCACCCGTCGCCTTGTTGTAAATGTAATACCCAAAAACGTGATGCCATGCAATTCAAGTGCGTGGCCATTTGGAATTCTTTATGAAAAGTTGGTGTACGAAATTGTGATGGAATGCAGATTCGCCGACATGGAATACGCCAGATTACTTACAAAACTTTTTATACCATATATACATATACACATATGTAAGTACATCTATATATATCACACTATTATACATTAAGGCATAAAATATGTATAAGCGTGATAGTTATCTACATAGCATAAGAAAATGTATGCATGTTATGCATGTAGGGTTAGAAAAAGGATTTCATAGGAAATATATAATAGGGAAACAAGCTGAAAATTTATTAGAATTCATCTAGCATGACATAAACTGATGAATTGGCGAAGCGAGCAAAATACTGTGTGAGGAAAGGATATACCATGGATGGAAGACAAGTAAAAGTGAGCAAGTGGTGACTGACTGATTATTTCCCATCCTGTTGGATTTCTTTTGAAGATGCATATGTGGGTAGTGGTGCTGGTAGTGTGGTGGTCTGGTGATGATGATGATGATGATGGTAAATTTGAAAGATACTCATGCTACTACAACATACTTTTATTTTAGCTCACTATCATCATCATAGACTTAGAGGCGGCCATTCTTGGGAAAAAGGATTTAGAATATTAAGCTTCTCCAATTTCACCAACTGCAGTCGGCATTCGGAACAATGAAGCTCATTTTCAATCAGACCTTCCAACCGTGAAAAGGAATACTTTTGTATTTGTGTAGGATTTATAGTACTACGTATCCACAATAAAATATAATACCTACCAATATATAGTAATAATGAAATGAAAGCTACCTACTTGCTTGGAATAGAATGCACTTTTGCAGTTACCTAACATCTTTTTGTAGAGAATACTTACACATCATAACAATAATATACCCCTTTTTCAACTTGTTTCACACGCAAATCTATACATCTCCGCCTGTTAAATGGTACGCATTGACTTATCTATTTTGCATGCTTTTCATTGTCTTTCTCTTCCGGTCTTCCGCATCAATAGGTATTTTGAGAGGACATGTTCATTGGACTGGGGACCAATGTTACAGATTTACTGTTGCGGTGATTTACAGTTTTTTTCTCGAATCGCTTAGGCTTTCAAGAGTCGAATTTTTTTTATCGTGTTAACATAAAGCAAAAAAAAAACTCCCTGTTTGGTTGTAAGAATAATAATATTAGGTA
The DNA here is from genome assembly GCA_027744595.1 of Paronellides praefectus. NCBI lineage: Eukaryota > Metazoa > Arthropoda > Collembola > Entomobryomorpha > Paronellidae > Paronellides > Paronellides praefectus. The sequence continues at coordinate 24,796 of JAITYZ010002049.1, forward strand.
TGCTCCGTACAAATAAGTGGTTTGCCTCAACATACTCCTACTCTTTCTCTCTCTCTCTCTCTCAAGATATGATGTACGATCATCTTCATGATTCATTTCTTTGTCCAAATAAAAGTCAAAGAATGTGGTGATGGTGGAAGGGGGTAAATAATGGAAAGGTTACATGGAAAGTGATGGCTGGTGCTGGAAGAACAAAGATGGCAATCAGTTCGTTTTTATTTCTTTCCTTTTGGTGCTAACACAAAGACAAATGTAAGGTGTAAATCCATTTGTCTCTATCATCGAAACCAGAAGGGATATTTATTGCTAGCACTTTCATGCTTGTGTTTCCTACATGCATGAAAAAATTCTACGGAAAATTGTGGCTGACAGCAAATCCCCAGAATCTCACGTTTACACTATTTTTCTCCAGGTTTTTTTTGGATCCCATATATTCACATAAGCACATTATGTACTACTTTTACTACGTTGTGTACATAAACCATCATCATTTTCGTCATTTGTATGATATGCCTATGCAGACAACAACCCTTAACCTTTTCCCTATTTCAGATCCAGAAAAATAAATAAACGGATGTATCAAATTACCTATATCAGTTTATTTTTGGAATGTAAATACATACCGGAAATAGGAATTAACAAGGAAATCCTGGTCTTTCATACGTAAATGGAAATAGCAAGAAATATCAAATTGAACGTGTAAATACACCTACGTATTATCAAAATTGAATATCATCTTCATGTTTCCGAATCACCTTTGAGAATCAAACAACTACATAGGTACCTATTAACGGCTATATAAAAAAATATTTCAAATATTTTACCAGCACTCTTTCATATTTCCGTTAAATAATTGGATGTTTGTCAAAATATAGCTGTACACGAGCGTATTTATTATGTATGTACATCTTAACAATAATTATTTCCGTTGTATTGAAAAATGTCCAACCCTGCCACATATACAAGTCATCTTTTCGTACAGGATAAGGACGAATCGCAAACAACTAAATACCTTTCCAAGAGACCAAGAGTAAGTCAACAAAACTAGCAGCATTTTATCTTGTTATTATACTTATCTCTCTGTTTCAAGTTAACAGTATTGAGTAAACATAATAAATGAAGTGAATGCGTTGAAGGAGAATGGTAGTTGTAGTAGTGGTTGAAGTGTCTAGGTGCTTAGGTGTCAGAGAGAAATGGAAGCTAATGTGTAAAGACACATCGTATCGGATAGTATTAAATTATAATTATTAGAGTGCATATAAGTATATATAGTTGGTATATAGGTATGTATATATGTGGGTGTAACAATGTAAAAAGAGTATACAGACATCCCTGCTTCCTTAAATAGTATGCCTTGTGTATAAATCGTGCATAAATAAGGATTCAAACAAAATGCTTTTATTTATTATGTATTCTGAAAATACGTTCGCTGCTGCTCCTGCAAGTCTCCGTCCGTCCGACATCCGTCTTTTTTGGAGTTTAATATTGTACATTAAAAAGTATATAATGATATCATGGAAAAGCCCTCAAGAATTATTTTCGTGCAAAATGAGGGGAAAGTGGAACGAGATGAAGGTGATTAATTGTTATGAATCTGAGCGTGCTTCCATTTACAATACCAATGTGTGTACAATGCGAAAAACACTTTTCTTACAGCTAATGAATGCTTTCCCTTGACACAATGGGGAAGAAGTCCAATGTGACTATAAATTATATAACTCTTCAACCATGACACTAGATTTCCTCCTTTTCTCTCCACAACGGATTCAACTCGATACGCATTATATGATATTCACATTCACTCACTCGCACACACACACACACACCAGCTTCTTCGTCTTAGAGAAAAAAGGAAGAATTCCTAAAAGGAGGAGAGCAGAGCAAGAAGAAGAAGAAGATGATGATGGAGGAAATGGCAAGAAAAAAGAAGAAAGCATCAAGCTAAATAGAAAAAGGAGAAAATGGTTAGTGCACATGCATGCATCCATGCATTCCTCCATATCACATAGCATTCATCCACCCAACCTAACTACCTTGAATCTTGAACTAATACGAAAATTTTGGAAAGGGAAGTCTGGCTCAGGTCGTCGCATTAGTTTACAGCAATGAACAAGAAAAAAACACTTTCTTCTGCTCTGCATCAACGGCAGCATCATCATCAACTTCTCATTTCATTGTATTTTCCATCCTCTCTTGCACATACAAATATCTATAAAATGTATCCACATGTTTACCCCAAACAAAACAAAAAATAGACAAGAACAAGAGATGAAGCAGCTTTAGTGGTAGTGTTTGTTGTGATGTGGTGCGTGTGTCTCACGGTATGAATAAACACACCTTCACCTCACCTCTCTTGTACAACTCGAGAAAAGAGAGTGAAAAAATGCATTTTGTGAGCTCTTAAGACCAGAGAAACTTAATGTTTGATAATAGTAGTAGTGTGTGTGTTTCTCATGCAGCTAGTTGAATGTTCGGATTGTGTAAATTTTGGAATTTTCTTTACAACAAGACAAGAACTCGTTCAACCGCAAAACCATGGCTTCATGAAAGCAAAACATTTTATTTTTTTGTTTGCATTCATCCACATTCCAAAGCTGGAAGGGAAAATGGATAGACAGTAACAATGATTCTCTTCCATACCTGGTGCTGTAGTTTCACGTGCTTATATAATCAGAGGAGTGTTACAAAACTACGACATAGCAAGTACATTGATATATGTAATAACTTATATACTACATTTACTTGCTTCTAACATGAACACAAGAGGAATAAGGAATAGGGGAAGAAGGAAAACATTCTCTGGAATGGATCTCTGGGACTTTTTGACATGATATTATGGATAATATATGTTTGTGCGAAACGTCTGCTACTCAAGTTTAAGTGAATTGGTAAGTTGATGTATTGAATTCATATGATTCTGAATACTGATGTGGGAAACTGTATCTGCCCAGAGGGAGTAGTGCATAGTAAGAATAAACAATAAATGTATATACATAGGTTAGAGATGTAAGTGAACAAGGCTGGAAATTTTCTTCAACAAACTGTCATGTCAACACGTTAAGCCGGAAATATGCATTTTCAGAATTGGTAGCAACAACAACCGCTCTATCATATCAAAAAAGAGTCTTGTGAATAGATATATATTATGTTGCTCATACTTTTTAAGGAACATGAGGGAAGCAATGCAAATAAACTATGAGTATTACATCATAAATGTACTGACGGGAAAAAAAGTGCAAACAAAAATTAGTATTATTATTATTCCAAAATGATGAAGCTTTTTTGCTTACTTTGTTATGTTACATAATATGTATGTTATTTTTAGTGCATATGTACTGTAAATACATTTCCCAAAGATTTCCCAATAATGCATGTCTAGGACCTAGACTCTACGTATTCCAAATTTTGTCTGCCAAAAAAACTACAAGCTTATTTATCTCAAATTTTCATGGACAAAATAACATATTTGTGCGATCTCATTGAAACTTCCTGTATAGTATATATTAGCTAGCCAATTCGCCATCAATGTAAAAGTCTCTTTTTACATTTTCCTCAAGTGGATTACCGATTCAACCTGATTTTTTACAACTCTAAACTCATTACAAGTACCTTTCTAAAAGTTCATTGGCCATTTTATATTTTGTATGACAAGGATTTTTCAAACAAACCGTATTTGTAGTTGAGAAAATGCAATTTTCTTTGCATGATCAAAGGAACATAAAAAAATACAATTTTGTAAGAGTTTTGATTTGCTTCTTCGAATTTGATGCTGCATTTTTAATATATAAACACGTGCGCATATAAGGATATGTACATTTAAAAAGAATCTGATTTCCAAATGTAGACCCTTCCTTCCCCCTCTTCTGTTTACCTAATTGTTTTGGATTTACAGAAAATGTAAACAAGAACCCATACAACCCAAGGGTTGCTTTCTTCTTGCGTTGAATAAATTATAAGGTATGTTTGTATACCTGAAAAATTCAAAGTTTGAAAATAGAATGGAAATGATTTCTGTGACAAAAATGCATGCAGTATTCCCATCGTGCTTCCAGTTTGTTGACTATATATATTCACATCTACGTAGTCCCATACTATAAACATATATGTTACATTAAAGCCATTTGTTAAAGAACATTTGAAAGGCGTCGCTAATAGGCTTGGTCATCATCATCTTATCACCGACTAAAAGTAAAATATTCTTCTTTTATTTTATATTTAATTTTTACGATCAAAAAGGTTATCACCATTTTTCTACAGATTTTGTATACAACGTTATTAACTATTCTGCACAGTAATACTGCGTCATTTATCTCATCAAAAATTTGTTTTCTACACAGAGATTCCTTTCGTGAAGAAAATGGAAAAGTAGTCATGGTAGTCGTATCGATAGGGTAAAAAAAAATAAGAGCAGTTGTTTGTTATTCCAAGAACGTCTCTCAAAAGTTCGCTTGAACTACTCTCTTGATCATTATTTGAGCAGTATCCACGCAACTGCCAATAGCATAATATTTGGCCATAGTTAATAGTTACTTGTGTGTGTGTGTATCTATGCATGAGTCTGCTATAGTTTTGATGTCAAACAACTTGTTCATACTTATTACGCTGATTAGCCTATCAGTGATGACTTTCTTTGGAAAAACCACCACCAGAAAAAAAACAGTTCAGAAATGATACAAAAAATGGCATCGATTTGCCACTATATATACTCCAATTTATTATGTGGAGATGTTTTTCTTTGCAAGACTAATATACATTTATTTATAAAGTACTTGATAAAACACACACATGACACGATGAGCATCTGAGACTGCATGTAGTAGTCATTTTGTATTGCATAAAAGGTCTTGTTCTGTAGTAAACAAAATTATAATATGATATTTTGGCAGAAACAGAACAGGTTATATACTTACGAACCAAGTGTATAGGGTACGCGTATATACCCATATATATGTATATATACTATAGATATTGATATTATGAACTTGACAAGTAATGAGAAGAGGCTTCTCACCAAGATTAACCAAGATGCTGACTAAACACTAAATATCTAGATCAACGATTTTCGTTCCTGGATGATGTCCAACAGTTAGCTGGAAGGGATTGAACGATTAATAATCAGGACAGCGAGTAGAGAGCTTGTATGAAACGTGAGCAACCAGAAGCGCATCGTTTTCTGATTTTCGATACACCAACGCCAGATCTGCTGCAGCAGCTATCATTTTTTTCCCCAAAAGCACAAAAACATGTTGGTTTGAACAAGTTGCAAACTAGAAGACAACAACCAGGCAGCCAAAAGTAGCTAAAAGGGAAGAGGGTGAGCTGGAGAAAGCACGTCGGTGCATATAAAGCGTTATGGATGATCATGACCTCTTTCAGTAGCTTGACAAGACTACACGGCCTCTACATTGTTCCGTATAATATGTAAAGCTTACAAAACATTACGCTTTGATTATTATGGGCTCACTTTCCTATCTGCATAACTCTTCTTGGTCTTGAAATTAAAATAGCAAGCCCAATTTACGGGCGTGTCTTCAAATGTTTCCAAATTTATTAGTCACCTACAACTTTTTAAATAAATTATTAAATGAATGATTGCGTGTACTAAAAATAGCTTAACATATTCACATCCAAACGAAATTCAAGAAAGAAAGTAACGAGGGTATTGTGTACATACAAACCGTTATTCAAGACTGTGTACATCGCAAGTCACTTCCGGCTTTTAAGTCTGCAAGACCTTTCGTGAAATAACTGTAAAACGAAATGACTAGACTGATTTTATTCGAATTTGGTAAACAACTGGTGTCATCTTTGAAACGGCACGAAATTTCATTAATAAATAAAATGGTTTTTTTATCGAAAACAAAATTATGCTCGTAGATTTTTCTAAAACTTGGCAGGCAGCACCAAGGACAAAGGTCCGCATCTCACAAACATTGTGAGATAATAATAACCTTTAGATTTTATGGTGAAAACAAAATGTTTTGCAATTTTTGCCACATAAATATTTGTGGATTACGATAGCTACTTTTAAAGCTCTCATTTGGCTTGGACTTTTGCTCCATGACGGATGAAATTTAAAGTTAGCAATGCTTTAAGGTTTGGAACTCTTTTGTAGCGTTTTTTTTACAACGCAATCCTTTTTAGTTTCATTGCAATGGTTATTACATTACTTAATTAACATATCCATATCACCAAACATACCAGCCTCATTTTTCAACAAATTGTGTAACATGTATGTATACACATTATAAATCTTAAAAGAAATACAAACTTGCGACATTGTGAATTTTGAGAAAGAAAAAGTTCTGCGCTTTTACTGAGCCACGTGATTCATTTTTCATGCAAACTCAAATGTTGATTGGGTTTAGTCTGTCCATCCGGTCCTGGTCCTTGTGCAATTAATTAACAACAGTCTGACTGTCAGACTAGTAAACTACAATTATGTTCACTACATAACACTCTGGCTAATAAACAGCCAATGAGGGGTGTCAAAAACCACATTTTCACACCCAAGTGCTATTATAAATCTAGCTGGAGAGAAACAAGCGGTTTTGGTATTGGCATAATAACATTAATAGTTAAGTAACCCTACTATAGCCAGTGCTTTGAAACTATAAAATAATTACTACTACTTACCTTTTGGTTAATTTCAGCAGAGCGGTCCTACATTACAACCGTTTATTATGCAACATCATTATTGTCTAAAACTGAAACTTTTATCATTTATTTCCACCTTGAACGTTTTTAATAGCGTATCATACTGCTATGTGGCGCATGCCGGTGAAAGGAAAAATCATTCTTAAAATTTCGTTGCGTGCACACATTCATCATTTTTATTAAAAACTACGTCGGTAGTTCTTTATGTTATTTGTCTGCTCCGTGCCGGCCATCCGCGCTATAACTTTGAAAAGACTTCGCCGATTTCAACTTTTTACATAATATTAGGTACCTTAAGGTCAAGTCGACTTGAGCCAAAGAAAAAAAGAGAAATCGTTTTCTTTTCATCATAAAAGAAACCTTATGATATCTCATTATCCATAGCAATAATATATTTGCCCTGAAATGTATTCTCGAGGGAATAAGAAACAAAGTTTTTATTTAAATGAATATACTGTCACTGTCAATATTGTGATAGTATTGAGCTATGTAGCTTCGATATATTTCGCTAAAATTTCGTTCAAAAGTACTTGGGACTCTTCTATTTCCAGATGTTGGATTTAGAAAGCTACGCAGTTCTTCCATATTTGTCTACTACAGCTTGTATTCTAATTATTAAGTACTACATTAAGTATTACAATATATTTACAACATTAAGCTTATTTTATAAAACAAAAATATTTTTATATATACAAGTCATCACATTTGAGAAATTATACGCCATGGGAAGATTACTAAATCAAAAGTAGCATTGAGTAAAAATTTAAAATGTTTGATACAAATGCTATCTTTTGATTTAATGCAATAATATAGTTACTCAACGGCGTTCATGCAAAACTCTTTGATGTGAAGTTTGAATACTATGCAGTGTATAGTAATCGGCACGTAAATAATCAATTCTAAAAACGAGCTTTATGAATACTTAAGAGCAAATCTGTCCAATACCTTTCCAATAATAAATGTACAAACTACAATTTAAAAAAAGTTTAGAGTGAGAGTTTATGATCCCACTTTCTTCCTGCATTACCAATATCATAGTACAAATAAACTGTATGATCCATCAAATTAATCACGGCATTCTACGTATTTGATGATTAAAATATTTGTTTTTTCCTTTATTTTTTAAAAATATTAATAGGTATGCACACATATATATGATTTTAATGCAATAATGCTCCAATGAATTAGTGTCTGTTAACAGTGACATATCATGCCAAATCTATTTTAAAGCTACTGCTTCCCCACACACACATTGTGCTGTTCATTTCTCGCTGAAAAGATTGCTTTAAAAAACACTCGATAGCAAAAGTTGTATGAGCAATATAAAGGGGGAAATCCAACTAAAAAATAATATAAAACAGTACAACTTTTCTCGCCTTGCATTTCCATTTTCTGCTCCCATTTAAAACCAAAGGCCATACACCACAGACCTGGAAAGAGTGATCCAGGAAAGAATAACAAACATCCTGCCTTCTCTTCCTCCCTCCTCTACTTCATCACTAAAAACACAGTATACATGCATCTGCATTTGTTTACGTATAAATACAGTATTTCTTCGTTATAATTGCCCCCCAAGGGGAGAACTAAGATAGGCAATAATAGCGAGAGTAAATAACAGCG
>JAITYZ010002050.1:0-11262 GCA_027744595.1 Paronellides praefectus
ACTGGACTGCTGCTACACATAATACTAGTTTGACTGCCACTGTTTCTTGTCGCTTCTGCTGCTCCTATTACTATTACTATTGTTACAAAACTGAGTTTTTGTAACATTGTAAGTAGATATGAGCACAAGAAAATTCTCCTATCACTGTTTTCCCTCTTTTCTACTTAACTCTTCTGTTTTTCATAAAGTTTCCTTTATCTACACCAACTTATTTGGCAGGAAAGGGGCAGGTTGCCGTTTCGTCTTTAATTTTCTTAACTTTCTGACAGTTTTCCACCCTTTTCTTTCTCTTTTCTGCTACACAAAAAAGATCTCATTTTCGCCTCCATGTGTGTGTGTGTATGTGTGTGTGGTCTGCTGCTGGGCTGATGATGGTAGCAAAAGAGCAGTTCGTTATTATTAGACAAAGACCTACTGTGAATTTGTGATAACCTTTTTCCTTGTCGGTCACTCACTTCCTTCTAGCAAAGCTTATCACTGCTATCACACCTTTTGCCTCATTTTATATATCAACTTGATGATGATATACTTTTATTGTGCAGATATGTACAAGACTAGTACAATGACTATATATACCACATTTGCTCCTTTTCCCTCAAAACATCAGACAAGAATTTAACTTGAACGAGAGACCACAAACTTTTGACAGCCGCACGTAATGTGAGATTCTGACATCACCGTCTTTTATTTTTCCTCGTCTTGTTGATTGTGCTTTTCTTCTGACCATTTAAATTTAGCTATATATATCCACACATCTATAAAAAGTATGGCATGTAGACATATGTATATAGATTTACATAGATACCTAGTAAACATGTATCTTCTTTTTCGTGTAATGCTCTGAATAAACCTAATATGTGGTAATGTAAACACATCTTATAGACTTAAAAGTTATATGCAAACATATAAAATGACACGCCCTAGTTTGCATTTTTTTCACCGGTAATAACAAATATGAAACAAGGAATGCATTTTTATTTTTCACACCAAAAACGCAAACCAGCAATAATATATGTAGTTGTTTGACGCGACACGTTGACAATCATTCACTGATCGTTACAGGGAAAAAATACATCTCACAAGTAATAACAACACTTGTTATTTATCTACCATTTTCTATTTTGTATTATTTTTTGCGTATTTTAAAGTCACGCCGCGTCTGCAAGAGGCATCCACTATGTATACACCATCATCATAGAATCCGCTATATATTGTGATGTGTAGGTAAACTACTTCTACTAAATCTACGTTTTTACAACAACAACATAATAATAATATGAGCATCAGCGCACGACGACGACGAAGCGCGCACACATACAGAGGGGAAGCTTACCGGTGTGAAAATACACATTGAATACAATTCATGTCAAGAAGGAATTATTCTGGAAAAAAGGAATTATTCTGGAAAAAAGGAAAAGCTTTTCGTGATTGAAAAACATGGAACAGCAAAGGAATTCAATTTCACATCAATATAATAACACTTACATACTTTCACTCTCACTCTCTCTCTCTCTCTACCCGCTTTACTCTGGCTTCGTATTTTTTTCTTCTCGAGCTACTGATTTTTTTAAAGAAAAAGTGTAGAATGGAAAATGGAACTAGCAGCAGCAACAGTACAGAATTGATACAAAACACAACTTTGAAAATGCATTCATGCTCTCTCTCTCTCTCTGTATAAACTCAATAATGAAAACAGACGGAGACGATATTTTGACACCCAATTGTTCACGTTATAAAGAAGATAAATGTACTTTTGTGACAAATTGACAAGTCTCATGGCATCAACCAAGCAAAAGCACGACTAGAAGTAGTAGCAGCATAGCAGTAGTAATAGTAACATGTACATACTTATAAAAAGATACCTTTACACCTCATATATATCATTTTTTTCGTCTACCACAGTTGTATAGCAAATGGCACAACAATACTAATATTTATTCAACGTAATAGCATGTTTTGAAGCACCACTCTCTCTCCTTCTGCAACACGCTTCCCACCAGGACCATTATATTCTCGTATATTTTAACTTTCATCCATCTTCCATTTTTTTCGTTTTCCTTGCTGTTGCTGCAAACCAAACAAGAAAGTGCTTTCATATTTTTGACGTGTATTTTTTTCTCCGTTTTTCATCATCAACATCGTCGTCCTAATATAGCCCAAGCGCTTTTCTTATCATCAGAGAATGTGTGTAAGTTTAGATGAAAGTCTTGATGATTGTGAAAAAATACATACAAAAGTACCAAAAATACCTATATCAAAAATATAACAATAGATACACCCACACCTTCACTTTTACTGAGAGAAAAGTAGATGGCTCCTAAAACATATACACGTATAACACAAACAAAAATAAGAATAAGAATAATAATTGATCAAACCGAATGTATATGAGTAGCGTGTGTTGAACGCCGTAAAAGAATATATTTGTCACGAGAATATTTGAAGTACTAACAGATAACTATTATTTTTCTGTGTCTGGGTTACCGCTACCAGTGAATAGTAAAGGTACAAAATGAGAGAAAAAAATATCCGTAAAGTTCTCTTCTTGGAGTAATATACAATCAAAGTCATGATGATGATCATCAACAACAACAAAACATCTCATATATTATGGCTATTGTGAGCACAAACTAATCTGAAAGCACACACAACCAAAAACACAGCTTCTTTTCCCCTCACGTATGTATACCTATGCACCATTGTTAAACATCAAAAGAAACAAGTGAAAATTAACGTTTTCCTTCTTGCTTTTCCCTATATAAAAGCATAAATATATTCCTATATGAGAGTTTATAGTGTGTAATATACAACAGCGGGAGATTTTCATCAGCGTTTTTTATCTTTTCTCTTCGCTCGGTTTTACTGCTGGCGTGAGAGCGGATGAGAAAACAAAAAAAAAGGACTACAGAACAGTGCACATAATGTACATGTTGCCGTTTATACAAAATGTTCCATGACGAGAAGGACAACGAGAGCGCATAGAAGAACTAAGGGAGATAGTACGAAAATATATATTCCATTTAATTCGAAGGGAAAAGTAGAAGGATATAGGGACTCTCTGTGTTTGTGTATTCGTAAGTACATACGTATATATAGTTTTAATGCTGATAATGATTATATTTATGTATATTTCGGTATATGTATGTATATGGATCAAATCAGAGCCAGATTATAGACAGACACTCTTCGGATAAATACAAAGATGTTTTTAGAAGGGACCTTGAACGACTACATGCATACACCACCGCCATAACTACTGGAACCTGAAGCGCATAGAGAATAAACAGATGCAACATTGCACAAAAGAGGAAAGGAGAGACAATCAAAAAATATGGAGTGGACCACCACTCGTTGTTGTACTTACATTTTAGCTTTACATAACTACATATGAAGCGCATAGAGAATAAACAGATGCAACATTGCACAAAAGAGGAAAGGAGAGACAATCAAAAAATATGGAGTGGACCACCACTCGTTGTTGTACTTACATTTTAGCTTTCACTCGATCCTCCGTTAAAGTGTAATAAACCCAAAAAGACACACGGCTCACGGATTTTCCCCGTCTACAATACATTACCAGTACCAAAGTATACCGGCTACTGGGCAAAAAGCTGCGAGAGAATAGATAGGAAAAGATAGAGAGGAGTTCGGGTTGAAGGTAATGACCAATTACAGAGTGACGTGAGCCTGGGTGGCAAATTCAAGGTCTCCTCTGAGAGCCATTCGTGCTTTCGTCTAACAAGGAATAAATGCGCGGATGTTTCCCCAGGGATGGTTTAAAATTTCCTTGCCTTTACTTACGGATCTATCTTTTCTCCTTATCTGGGTTTTCTGTTTGCTGTCTACATCTGATATACTGAAAAAGGAAGAAAAAAACGGCACAATTTACTACCAGGAGCAATAATATAATGGCAAAGTCTGTCTGAAGCAGGGAGGGAGGAGGCGGTGAAAGCGCAGGCAAATACAATACACCATTAGTTTATATACTGGTTCCATAGCGGAAAGTAATGGGTTTTCTGCAAGGGTAAATGGGACGACGCAATAAGAGATGAGCAAATGAAATGATATGCTTTTTACCAAAAAACAACAAAATTTGATTCATTTAGACAAACTGCATGTGGCACACTTCAAAGCCGACAAATATAATTTTTATGCTTAGTCAGCCTGAATATTAAGAAGGTTTTTTTTCTCCAATGGATACTTTGACCAGGTCAATTACCTGCGCAATGGGATAGTGTCAACAATTTTGTCATTACGTAAAAATTCGCGGGAGTGTAGCTACGTTGAAAATTTGGAATGCAGTATAAAAAGTATTCATTTTGTCAGAGACATTCCATTTTTTTACCTGGCTCAACTTCTCTATTCAGATATGATTCTCGTTTTTTGTCTTTTCTTTCATTTCGTCATTTAATCTTCAACGTCCTTGCCATTTTTAGGCTTACGAGATAATATTTCCTGAGCTGCTGTATCGTATCACATATCATAACAAAGGAGCAGCAGAAGCTGCTGAAGCAAGGCTTTTAGTAACTTTCCCCATAGCTTGTATTTCTTTTTTCTTTCTCTCTCCCTCTCTCTATTTATATCTCGCTCTCTATTCTTCACTATTAATGTTATATACACTCTATCTGCCTAAACTGCGGTGCTGCTGATGTGTTTACTTTTTCCATAAAGAAAATAATGGTTGGCAAGAAAAAGCTTTACGCTAAGATGTGCTTTTCCTTTCTTCTTCTTTTTTTTATGGGACGTCACACTGGCCAAAGGCACAAAAGTGGAACGTAATACGTCGCCTACAGAAAAAGAAACGACTAATACTAGCAGTGATGCCGCTATTGTTCTTGGTACTCCTCTCCACACACTATACATTTACTTCTAGGGTCCTATTTATTAACTGACAGAGAGAGAGAAAAAGAATTGCAACTGATATGTCGCATGGGTTGTGTGTGCCAACGTCAACATTACACTACGCTTTACTTCACTATAAACGCATAGCCGTTATATTATTTACGTGATTATTATTTGCCCTTTTTACGTGATGCTGTATAAATATTAGGTATAAACTCAATACGGTCCGTAAAAGTCAGCCTGAGAGACGGACAGAGAAAGAAAGAGAGAGCGACTTTGACATTTTCTTTTTCCACTTTCCTGTATTTCTCAGATATATTATTGTTGCGAAATATAATCTTTTAAGGATACTTTTTGTTTTCCCTTCAACCAATAAAAATGATTCTTTCAATTTGATTGGAGATAGTAATGGAGTGCGAGTGTGTACACCAGATACGGATATATCTTTCCCATTATCTTCAGCTCAGCATCCTTTTTCCAAGAAGTGTAGACGTAGACTAGTAGCCACAACAACAAATTGCGTAAAGCTGACAAAAATGTAACTACCTAAATTTTTTCTACAACTGTGTGTGTAACCAATATGCTTTCTTGGGAAATTTACTTAGGTGGTGTGTATATTATATTGACGTGATTATGTAACAATACTATTTCCCTTGTGGGGTTACAGGATATTTTCACGTGCTCAATTAAACGAGAAATGGGAACCTGTGTATTAGATGATACCCATGTGTAAAGTGTGAGTGTGGTTAAAAGAAAATGTCAAACTTATTGTTTTTATAGCGCAATAAAGCATTTCACTTACAGCTATAATTTTTTTTCTTATTTGATATATGATGGTATATGACATATTTATCTGTAATATATATACATATTATATTATGTCCAACAAACTACAAAGAACACGTGACTTAATGACTTCCTTCCATTTTCCATCTTAGTTTTTACGAAAGAGCTTCATATTGTATTATGACTTATGACAACAGAATTGAACAAACGTTTCAATTATACTTTTTTTCTCTTCTAAATACTCTTCCGTAATAATATCCTACACACTTCATGAAAATATGCAAGTCAAGTTGACAAAGAACAATTGCCTGATGTCCATACATCTTGTCAAAATTGAACACAATTTGGAAAAAAGACGCCTCCAATGTTTCTTACGAGGAGGGGTGTATGTCGTGTATGTATATCAAACACCCACTCTGGAAATTAACTGCTACTACTACAAAAAGGATAAATATATACACAGACGGGAAAGGGGTGATTTATTATACTTCTCCTTCAAAAAAACAAGGCTGTATATTGAGAAAAACAAGAGAGTAGAAATCTGCATGACTAGAAGGCATAAATACTAAAAAAAACCAAAAACCATATAATAATATATGTAATAGGAGCTTATTGCTGTGACTCTCATTTCATTATGCATTTTAAGATAGGGAGTGGCTTATGAACATAATTTAAGAAAGCAGGAAAAAAATAACTACATAGAGAGCAGGTAATGCACGTAGCTATACTTAAGTCGGAATCAAAATCATATAATTTATTTGGTCTCAACTTCCATTTAATTTTTTTTCCTATACCTACCTATATGCTTCATTTAAATTAATTAGCTTGGCTAGTTGTGTACTCAAATCGAAAGGAAAACACAAAAATTCTCAAAGTCATTAAAACGAGAATGGGTGGATAGTAAAGTGAAATTGAAACAGTGAAGATTAATCAAACTCAACAACAAATCTTTTGGTTAAAAAAACTATTTACAGAGTAACTAAATCAGACAGTATAGAACACGAGAGGAAGAAATAGNAAAATAGTGTTGTGTTGAAGGAAAGTAATGGATAGCCAAATATTTACCTGATCTCTGCCCTCTAGATCATTAACTTACATAACTACGTTTATATATACTGCCATGTTATATGTTCAAATGGAAGCCTATCTATTTGGAAATGGATTCAAGTAGGTAGCTATAAAGTTGGAAAGGAAGTCAAAGTCAAGCAAACAAACATCTACACAAAAAGCACACAGGCATATTATATATTTTTTTCCTTGGAGAGATTTGTAAATTTCCTCATCACGTTCCAGACAGCTAATGGAGGAAGTAACATAAAAAAGCACATCCTCCTTTTTCTTCTTCTGTTTAATTTCATCTGTCCTTCTTAAATGACTCTTAGAGATACGTAAAAAAGGAAGTTATTAAGAAAAGGAGGAACTATGTGTGCGGAATAAAGTATGTTTAGCGGGTTTTTTCTTTCTTCCTTTTTTATTTGGGGATCTTCCTGTGATGATGCACAGTGTAAAAAAATATAATTGGTTTATATGTACGTGTGTGGGGAGGAAGAAAAAAAAGGTTCTGCTTCATATGCTTTCAAGGCCAAGAAAAACAGAGAAAGATTGCATGCTTTAAAGAATGCATCTTGTTTATGTGTGCATACTTTGATGATTCCAAAAGTGTTTTCCTATTTTTAAAGTAAAACGAAAATGGATTATCTAATCCATTTTACTGTCTTTTGGTAGGCGGGAACCAAGTGCTGAAAAGTGTGGTGGTAATGAGATGAGTAAATATTTATATTTCTTTATGGACTCGTAATTTATAATATTTATTTTGTGTATTTTTTAAAAAGTTTATTGCAAACACATTGAATTTTCCCTCCAAACTAATCTGAAATGTGAAACAAGAGTTGAGAGAGAATGTAACAAAATATTGTATTTTACGAGGTAATGATTTTGGCAGAATTGCTTTGTCAATCTCAACATGTCCAACAAAGCACACAAATCAATTAGGTGTATAGAACATATCATCAAGGATTTCTTACACATTTACACACGCTAGCGTCAGCTTTTAAGTATCTTGCAGTTTGCCACTGTCAAATGTATCAATCTAAAGTAAGTGTGATATATATATATACTGTTGTTGATTTACTTTACAGCGCGTAGTATAATACGTATGTTGAAATGTGGTATAATGTAAATATTCAAGTGGCTCCTTCCTTTTCTCGCGCGAGCACCCAGCACACATTATCTAATTTAGCAAGTGACAAGGGGCGTGAAGCATATTGGTCCTTTGTTAATGAAATTAGTCACTAATTAAATCATGAACATGTCAAACGCAGCCGTTGTAACTCTTTTAAAACATTTGGTCCTTGTCAAGCTTTAAATATTTTCAGATTTGTCACATGTCTTTCCTCACACAAGTCCCGGACCATTTTCTTTTGCTGGTTGTTGTCGTGTGATTTCCATCTTAGAGTTTCCTTCCTCATCATCATCATCTTACATGTGTACCTACATCTCCAATATCCGTTGTATACACAGACAAAATACATACAAGCATATTACTAGCTATATCAGTGCAAAATGGTGTGGTGTAAAACTAACCATGGTTGTTTGAATGGAATTTTCTTAATAATCGCATTTTGTCAAATAATAACTTGTTCCTTATCTAAACAAGCTTGCTGTTGATAGACTAGACTGATTACCATTACCACACTGCATGCATTTTTTCACGTGTTTGTATTTAAGTTAAGTGAAAAATATTTTGTGCCACATTAGAAAATTATTTCTTGAATACGCACACGTGCTAATCCAATTTGGAAATTTTTACAAAAAGATTTATTATAATTCCAGCTTGGAATTGTACAGCATTGTTGAAAAGTTTAGTAGCTACGCACATGGGAAAATTCAATTTCGTTGAAATAAGATTATTGGTCGAGTAAATTACTATTCAACTGGAACGCGAATTTGTATACACGCTCTCTCTGTAGGAAACCTGAGCTTATATATTACCTACATTACATACATATATATTTGTATCACCAAAGACTCTATACAATATCATTAGCTAATCCCCTAATTTCACTTTTCTTGCTGTTGCTTTTTCCAAAACAACTTTTACTACACGCCATATCATTGACAACACTCTCAACTCAACACAGTGGTGGTAGAACATAAACAAGCCATAATATGTATACATTTATATACCCGATACAATAGGAGCACACACACAAAAAAAACGCGCAACAAAACACAATGAGTTATTAAGAACACCTGGGCACACACAAAACCAGAGAGAAAACAAGTTTGGAAAAATTGTAATAGTGCCCATATGGGTTTCATTCGATACATTATGATAATATTCCTAATAATAATATGTTTAGCTATATATTATACAATGTATATATATTTTATATATACATATATTATGAGTGAAAACTTGTTAGCTTCGTACTACCTTAAAATATTAAATGTGTTGATGTGTACTTCTTTAACGCTTTCATATATTGATGATGTGTATAACGTATGAATTTTATGATGACTATTACACGTCACAAAACAGTACTGAATTGAAGATATGAATATAGCTGTTATGTATGTAGGTATACAGAAAAAAAAATTGTTTCCCGGAATGATAGGTGCATTTTACCCGTAAACACATACATGAAAGTGTATAATAATATGTGACTACAGATTTGAGTATATGATGAGAACAAAGTGGCAGACTGCACGAGAAACTCGAATAATATGAAATGCATTATAAAAATAAAAAGTAAAGTCCGTGCAAAGTACGGGGAAACAACTGCTTTTTTGCATGCCTGCAACAAATTCAAGCTTGGCTGCATGTGTGAGCACACTACTAACAAAAGGCTGAAATTATAACCCAAGCTGAACTCTGACGTGATTCTAAGTGGCCTGTGAAATCAATTTGGCCTCACTACACTGTTCACAACAAAACAGTAGGCCTTTATATTAAATGTATGTACATTTATATGTATCCTCCCAATAATATTATTACAAATAACAAATTTTACTAAATCGATGCAACAAAAGAAACTATATAAAAGTGTACTGCTCTCCAAGTTTCCAACATGTAGGTATTTATTATAACATGTGTATTGAAAGAGGTTTGTGAATTTGGCGATGATGATGGCAAATGTGTGATAATCATCGTAAAAAGTGGTAACTGCCGAACCAGACTAACCACAACCATTTTCACATGTTGTTTTCATTTTCATTTTTCTCTCTCTCTCTGGCTCTGCGGGACTAAAATTGTTTCATTGAAAACAAACACGGAAGGAAGCTAGTAAAAAAGGGATAGTGGTAGTAATAATAACAATGCTACAAATATAATATAGTTTACAGCTACACAGTTTTAGGTGACGACCATTTCCATAATGTTATAGTTTTTTGGTCCTGGCATACAAATATGTGTATAAAAAATATGGTGAAGCTACCACAGCTGCAGATATATTTATGAATTGTGCTTGACATTCACATAAAAATGAATTGTATTTTATTGGGAAACGAAATTACAATAAACAACAAGAGTCGCTTTTATTTTATTGAAATTGAACACGGAAGTAAAAAAAATATCAACAAAAACTACTTACTTTGGTTGTTTTGGAATATGTGTAACTGAGCCATATATCGTTACATTTTCCTGAGGTCTATTTAATTCATAAATAAAATGCAAAATACTTTATTACTTGTCTCATTTAGAAATGCCCACAATTTCTACCTTTACGCACATCAACTACAAATTATCCAGATAGCATCATATTATTATGTCGTATTCGTATTGCTGTTAACCCCAACCAGTAAAAAATTATACAAAATAAAATAAGTAATTGAGACTGAACACACCAAAATGATTGCGCTGATTAGACCATCATTTAAAATAGGTGTTTAGGTAGGTATACAATAATTTTACAGCTTTCTCTATTATCGAGCTTGTTGAATTTCCCTTACAAATCAAACATAAAGACATCTTATTGCTACTTTCATTTCTCTTTTACCCTTGTTTTTACACACAAAACAGTAATTTCGTTAATTAACATTTTGGAATAGGGATGTATTGAATCATTTAAAAATTGTTTTCTATATGCTTCCAAAAGTGTTTTTTTTAATCCATGCAGTAAACAGAAACGTCGGGTTATCGTTTGCAAACTGGATGAATTATAAATTATCATAATCTTTATCCATGGTATAATTTCACCACACAAATAATATAAAAATGTTACATGCCGTTTATATAAAGAAATATTTTAGAAGAATTGATTGATAGATTATAGATATAATTTGCAGGTCATTCATTTTATTGACTTCATACGAACACGCTTGGTGTACAAAGTTGCATGAATTACCAGTGCCACATTGTTTTTTGGATACACAAATAAAATAACAAGAATATAAAATATGTAATGTGTGTGTTTATGTAATGCATGGGCTCTTTACTTTTTAACAGAAGGTCTTATCGTCTCTCTCTCTCTCCCTCTTTCTTACGATTTGCAATGATATTCCTCTCCGCTTCTTCCTGCTGATGTGATACTTGCAACTTGCAATATAACTTAATGTAGAAACTACCCCATTTCGTGTACTTAACTGCTTACTTTGCTTACGCATTTCGTGCTCACCATTTTTTCTCTGGCTTTT
>JAITYZ010002051.1:0-15595 GCA_027744595.1 Paronellides praefectus
ACTACATGCTAAGCCCCATGATAAATACAACTACATGCTAAGCCCCATGATAAATACAACTACATGCTAAGCCCCATGATAAATACAACTACATGCTAAGCCCTCTGCTACATGAAAAGGCCAAGCTAGCCTGTTTCTTCTATGCTAAGGCCCATGCCAAGTGTGTATTAAATGCCTAGCATGAGACCGATGAATGAATGAATTAAATGCTAATCATAATCATGAATGCGGAGCATTCAATTAACATCGGGCTTAGCCCTATGTTAAATGAATACCCCGTCCTAAACTGCATGTTAAATAAATATCCCATGAAAATGAATATATTGTCGGTTTTGTACATTTTGTTTGTAACTTTGATTGTGTGCGTGATGGGAGAGTTTACACTCACCGCTCTGCGGCTCTAGTTCTGTTTAAAAAAAATTTGTATCATCACAGTAGCTTCATCAATTTTGTCCGCATGGCAGACTGCATTGCAATAGGTTTCCCAGAGGTCTTGGCTGACTTTGTGGAAAGTACCGTACTCCCACTATTGTTCTGTCATCATGGAACTCATAAATGTTAATGCACTGCACTGTTTCAGGAAAAGTATAAAATATGACAATATTTTTATTGCTCCATAAAATTTTATTTTGACAGTAAGTAAATATATGAATGCAGAATTCGCAGAGGGAAATAGTACAACAACGCCTATTTTGCTACAAAAAAAAGCCATGTACATTGTACATAACCTTCTGGTAACCTTCAAAACACAGCAAGTCTACAGAATAACGTCTGTATAAATCCCATTTTCTTTGGATTTGTTCATTAAAACATCCCTTTTTCAAAGCAAATAATGTACTTGGAACGTCACCAACAATTCACACATGCAAAAAAAATATCTTGCAGTTTCAAGTTTTGCTACATTATATTATACACAACAACGAAATAACCTTAGTCTCAAAGTCCCTTCCGTACAATGTTTGTTTTTGGTGAAAATAGTAAATTTATTGAGCTGCCAGCATTCCTTCCAAAACTAACACCACACCGCTGGGGCGAATTACAAGCTAGGTTTTGCAGTAGTACCCAGCAAGCTACTTGACAAGGTCATGTCGTGGTACATTTGGATTGTTTAAAACTTCATTTCGGAAAAAGCTTATACCTATCTACTTATTTTTTGTAAATAAATTATTATTGCATTCAATCCAAAATCTCGAAACAATTTGCTGGGCTATGACATTTTCTAACTAAACAGTTGTATTGTTCTTTTTAGTTGGAGCATTCCGTATAATAATCCCTTCACTCTTTCACTGTCACACATTTATCTCCATTAGGATTTATTATCATGTCAAAATAGCTACATTATTTTTCAGATAGGAATGTTGAATAAAATGAAGTGAGGGGAACGTGGAGAATTAATGTCATTCTTCTGAAAGGTCTAGTCATGTATCTGTTTATAGTAAAAAAATGTTGGTTGGTTTGTTTGTTAGCCGACAGCCCACATATTTTTTATCATAATGTACGTACGATGGGCTTAAAGAAAAAAGGAAAGAAAAAAATGTTTTCAATAATGCGGATTTAGCTGCACCAATGGAAAAAATAGCACTTTTAAGGATAGCAATGTCGTATATTTTCTTGTTATGAATACTTTCTGTCAGGGTCTCAGCCAACACCCACGCCAAGTTTTAAAGAAATCTCCAGCACCAGTTTAATTTTATACATCATGGAAATGCATACATATGGTTGACAGCCACGGCAAAAAATGAAATCATGTCAGAAGGAACAAAGCTCAAAACCCTGAATCCACGGTTTTCAAAAACGACCTCGCAAAAAAACCAAGTGCCACGTTGGTATAGCCAAGCCATAGAATTGGGATTGCATGCGAATCAGCCACATTTAAAATTTTCAAACAACTCGTGGCAAGTTCCAAAAATCCAATAACTTCTTCAGAGTAAACACATTGAAGTGAAAGAAGCTACAAAAATTATTTGGCGTGCACTATGGATAGCCAGCCACTATTTTTTATAGTTCGCTTGCAATCGTCACATTTGATATTAGTTAGGTATGTAGCTATATAGTTTGCTCTTTGTTCTTTCATGTCACATGAGAGTAGCTACGTGCGTGGTTAAGTTACATGCCATAAAATACTGATATATACTGACTGTTGACAAATTGAAATGCATAAAAGGGAAGTGTGATTCATTCGTGAAAGTAAAAACGGTAATCAGTAATATGATATACGCTTACAAATCTGGACATGTGTGTGGCAAACGAGTCAAATGAGTAGTAAAAGCATTCGCTACAAAAAATGAGACATTGCAGACAAATAGCAAGGGTAGATGGGGAGAAAGGCTGATGCGGAAATTGGAACGGCACTACTCTATTTTTTATCAATGTAATATTCTCTGTCCTCAGTATCTTGTCCAAAAAATCTTCTTATCTATCATCGAGGAATTTGTACAGTTTGCTGTCCATTTCATCAGATTGGTTTGGTACACGCATTGCGGTATATGTAGCTTGTGGGTTGTTACAAGCTTGAATTAATTTTAATGTTGATTGTGCATGCTAACTTTGAAAATAATGGGAACATTAAAAAAATACGTATAAATAAATAATACAACGACTGAGATCTGGACTGACAGCCAAAGTCAACAAGTACTACATGCAGCAATTCTAAATTTTTCCAGGCATGATTTGATTTGATTGAAGGAAAAATGCGGTAGCAAATCGTTTTATCATATTATTTTTAACGTTTTTGCCAGTTGGGAAAAGGCTGTCAGCAGACATCAAGAGTAAGTCATTTTGTTTGTTTTTATATTAGGCATGTGTATCACAAAAACTGTTATAATAATAACAGTCATGAATCCATAAAAGTAAATTGAGATGGCTTGAATGAAAGCGTGGAATAGCGAATGGGTCACGCAGTACGCGTGCTATATACAGCTACGGTACGAAGTTGGAGCATTCTTTGGTGCATTCCATGAAATAAGGTAAAATTGACGCACTTAAATAAAACAGCCGTTTCGGCTAAAAGTAAATACGCTTATTATTTATTAAGGACTGCGGGAAATGTAAATAGCCTGCTGTGACTATATGTCTGCCCAACCCTTCGTTTGAAGTAAAACTTTCAAGTTTTTGCCAGATATTTATTGTCTGGGTATCATGGTTGGCAACATTATTAATTCACCACTTCGAGGTTAGTGCGGTATGGCTCATCTAAGTGCTCCAATTAGGACACTTATTCATTACTTTGGTAATACGAATGTATCTCCAATGCAGTTGGAACGTAAACCTAAACTTTAATATCTACATTACATAATGGTCATACTTATCCAGGTCCTCATATACAACATTGAAACGGTTTATTTATTTTTTATTGGGAAACGTGTAGACAAACGTGTATTTTTATACGGAAAATGTATAATAGAATGGAGTGTTTAGAACCATACACACATTCCAAATAATATGTATAAGGTATAATATTATTACCATGGAAAAGACATAAACATGAATTCGTAGATTTTGTCTCGAGTCCACTTCCAAATCAAAGCTCGCACGAGTGGCAGAGAATATTCATTTGTACCCCATTTTTTTCAGTGACGTACTTTACCAGACCACTTGAAATGAAAACGTTACAATATATATAAATACCTTGATAATTTCCGTATGAAAGTGATGATGCTAGTGCTGATTACGTCAGCATAGGCAAATAAATAATGTACATGTACATATGTACATGTTAACCTACTGGGATAACTCCCATACAAGTTCACGCGCATAGTAATTTGTTAACATTCATGTATTCAAATTTTCAGACTTGGTCCTCTTACACTGGTCTCATTTAACGCAGGAACCGGTATACCAACACCAACAACAATATCCCTGCCACTCCAGCCGTTTTTAGTCTAAATGACACTGGCCTTGTAAAAAAAGTTTTAGCGTAAAAATGAGCAAACAGATACATCTACCCACACTACCGACTTGTAACACAACACAAAATACCACAACGAGTAAACCGAGAGAAAGACCCTTTGAAAGATAAGTTGTTACAAACGTAGAAAAAGTGAGGAAAAGATACAAACATTGGAAGAAGAAGCAACGGTAATGTGATAATCTCTGGTAACTTTCACTTTTTTCTTTTCTCTCTCGTTTCGTATCTTTTTTTTTGCCCTTGCTGAAAGCGTCATCAAATGCAAAACGTGGGTTTTTAATGCACAGGGAAACAAAAAAGGTAAAATAAATAAAACGTTGTTATTTTAAACAGAACAAGCATTACTGCAACTGCCACTTTAAGGAAAATGAAACTGCTTGGGGTATGAAACACCCTTTTAAACAGCAATGATTCAATATTTACATATCATATTTAGAAAACCTACTTATATAAACTAACATCCACTTCTCATACATTATAAATATCTGTGTGGGTTTTTGTTTAAGGTATAAAGTGCATATAATAGTCCATCAGGTCAAGTTGGATACAACGTAATATCCTGGGGACGATGTGGAAAAAAACTGGAAAAACTGTAACAAAAGGAAAGAAGAACAAAAGGTTGTAGTGTATTTTTTGTAGTTGAAGTAGATATTAACGACCAACTTGAGAATTTTGAGCGTATACAAAACAAAATGTGTATGATTCTAAACTGAACTAAAAGGACTACTGCCAAACTACATCGTGTGCGTGATAAGATATAACATATTACCCTGCCGAAATGATGAGAGATAAAAAATAGAAGAAAAAAAAGGAGAAAAGGTACATTATTATCCCAACGGAATCAGCAGCAAGAGAATGTCGTAAAATGAAATGACTTTTTTTCTCCTACAACAAAAAAATGTACACATGAACAGTAAAAGAAATTCAAGCATCCAGAAAAGGAAAAGGTAGACAGAGAAAAGAAAAACACTCGAGTGTAGAATTTGGCTTACTAAAAATATTCTACAGTCTTTACCTAACAATCAATGAAAACTATATGTATTTATGTGTATGTGTTCCTTACTATATATATTTTTTTACTGGTGTGTATACAAACCTGTATACAACAAGGATGAAGCTGGTCATTGCAATCAAAAAAGCTTTTACAAAAAAAATCATGTTCTAGTTTGCGTTCTCAAGTTTGCTCATTTATAATAATCTAACTGTCAAATTACAAAAAAGTTTTCAACCCACGGAATAATACACAGGTTCTAAATCTCGGTTAGCCGAGCATATACACTTATAATTTATATAAATAGGTATGTATAACCTGGTATTATAACTTTTATACCACTTGTTATATTTAAATCGCAATTCTCGGGAGGGAAATTTCTCAATGCATTTTGGTGCATTATCCAATGTCATTGAATTGCATCACGCGCTTTCACTATGGGCCATAGTCTATGGCATGCGGTTTTACCATGACATACATGTCATAATGCTTACCAATACATAAGTCTAGCATTATACTTTCAGAATAAATGCCATTAGTGGAATTTATCGGAGACAAAGGCAGACGAAGAGAAAAAAATTCCTTGGAGCAAGGCATGATATGTTGTATGTACAATGCTAGTACAATGCAATCACGTCCGCCCTTACACTCCTTATAATAGTCATATTTTTTGGAACAGGGAGCTATATAGTTTTAATTTTCTTTAACTCTCAAAGTTTTCTGTACCTTGCTTGTACAATGTCAATTATTGTACAATGTTCAATATTACACATTTTGCATGGTGGAGCATATATGGCATTAATAAATCCTGACAGGTTACAATGGTCAAATAGGAATTTATTTTTTATATGTATATACATAGTAATGAATGCTTTTAGACAGTGGTCATATACACTTATCCTACAAAAAATTACCCCTTCTTCTCCTTCTTCAAAACTCTGAATTATTGTTATTTATGATAATGACGGTTACGAAAAAAAGATCGTAAAAGCAGGTAAATGCATAATTAAAAATGCAACAACAAGGTTACCAAACGAGCTTTTAGCATGTGGATGTGGTGTATGTTTGGAAGTTGCAGAAATACATTAATCGGACAGCACACGTTTTTTCAGATTTTTATGTTCACTTTACAAAACCTACATCATTTGAAAAATGAATACACTGTTATACCAATACAGGAAAATTTGTGGGATTCATGCAATTTCCCGTGGGGAAATTTTTATGGCACTAGTGAAATATAAAACTCGCAGGAAATTACGAAAATGGACGAAATAATAACGACAAAAGGTTTATTGTTCATGTATTCACAAACCCGATATTGATAAAAGAAAGCACATACCCATACCTATGTGGATTCACAGACAGTGGCAAAATATAAAGCTAACTTGGGAAAATGTGAAAGGAAAATGTTTAAACATTTTAAGATTCAGGTCTATTATCATCATCAATTATCAATTTATCGTCGGTAAGTTTTCGGGGATAGAATCCTTTCAAGACTTTTTACTTATTGACGATTGTGAGAAGATTTGATAAGCGTCAGCACAAAAGGCTAGATTCATTCGTTAAATTTTAATGTTTTTTTGGTAGAAAAGAATGAAACCTTAAAAGCTATTTTTTGCTTTTACTTCTTTCTTATAAAAAAAGAGTTGAAACCAGTTTTCAAGAGTTGAACTAAAAAAGAAGTTTTTTCTATTCTTTTTAAAGTGTGGTTGGTTTTTTTCTTAAAGACTCTGGTGGCCAAGTCGAGTTTGAAGTTAAAGATTCAGAGAAGATGGAATAGGTTTTTTTACGCTTGAGTGAAAACAAAGGCGACTCAAGTCAGACTTGACTTTACATGTATGCATATATACTGCTATGCGGCTGGTTTAAAGTAAATTGTTTTGAAAATTCAAGAAGGCCTTTGCAAATTTTCCTCTCTATAGAAAATCCTTGCATGCATAAAAAATGTGTAGGTGTAGTCAGTCCACACATTTATTTTTGCAGTCACATTTGGCACGAAAAGTCGGCAGTGTAGTCACTTTTCTGTATATCCTTCTGTTTCGGACTTTTTCTTCTAGACCCCCCTACTGCTTCGCCTTTCATGCTCTACCGGCACATGGCACATAAACATGAAAAGAGAAGGAGGAGAGCGCTGGAATGACTTCTTTGTAGTTGATCATGGGCACACACACAGGCATACCATCATCACAGACACATTTTTCGGCGATCAAAAAGCAGTGAAGGAAGTGGTAATGAGCCAAGAAAATGTATGGAGCCATCTCAATTCTTCTTTTTTCGTTAATGTTTTAGTTTCTTATTTTATGCATGTATTTTTTATACTACATAACTTTTTACTGTGTACTCACAAATGTGTATATGTATAAATGTAAAGCCAGACAAAAAGATGAGATTTTTTTTGAAGGTAGCAAAAAATATTGACATTCTTTGTTTACACAAATGAACATGAGAAAGCTGGGTTTCCTTCATCCAGTAACAACATTTCACTAAAAACCACGGCATCCTTTTGGCACCACCTTCAATTGTAAAGAGAAAGAGAGCTCGACTTTATGTGCTTATTTTTTTCTGAATTTCATTGTCTTAAAAATCAACCAAGAAATATACCGATGATGATGATGCGGTAAAAAGTTTTTGCACAACAAGCATATATATATATTGTTCAAATTCCAATCTCTTCTTAGTTGTCCCAACATGTACGTAGAATTGAGGAGAGGCACAGTCACAAAAAAATACAACATAATCGGGATCAACATAAGAATGTTATCTGGAGGCTATCAACGCTGTTAACTTTCTTCAAACAGTTGAAAGCAAACGTTTACGGGGAAAGATATGTTAGTTCTGTAAATATAAATACATATATTCAGTTCAAGTTTTCTAATAAGAAAATGCGCATTCATAATTCATAATATTATTATACCTCTATAATTAATACCTACATATCCTACATGCATAATACATTACTACACGTTCCCTTGCTCCGTATTGTCCGTACAATTTAATTTAAACATTTTGTAAGAATGTAAATGCAAATACACGTATATACCTACACCTACTCAACATGACTGACAGTCAAAGTAGCTGGAAATAAAACTGCTTCAATTTAGCCGGGCATTCAAAATGAGCGTCACTGAAATTCCTTCCTACTCCATTTTTTTGCAAATCATTTTTCAAATACAACTGTATACCTAAGAGAAAGGAAGAAAAGTGGAGAGTATTCATCCAACAACAACAATGCTTGTATTTTCTCAAGAATGGTTTCTCCACTCCAACTCCAATATTATTGCAATGAAGTGACGTGACATGGAGAGCTCTATATTATATTATATCATTTTCTCACTCTTTGCGTTGGAAGATAAAAAGATACACCTACACACTATCTAACATATTAACATGAAAAATACGTCAGAATTACATAGCACACTCATCTCTCTCGGCTCGCGTTTTGATAAATGAAACAAAGTTATCAGATCAGAAAAAGTTAGCTCCATATATAAACACCAACTGCTGCCTGTTCACCACCACTCTTATCATTGTTATCATCGTCCGCAACTGCTTCTTTCTTCGTTGGTTATTTTTTTAAAAGCTAGATATATGGGAATTGTGTAAGCGTAACTTATTCCAGACCTTCTCATCTCTAAAACATATACACGAAATAGATAAAAAAATATATATATTTTCATCCAACCGATGCGATACAATAAATGACGAGGAACACAATACAAAAGAATACATTATTACTTAGGTCCAACAGGAAAAAAAAGAAAATGGGTTTTTTATGGCTCCTTTTTTATGTTCTCATTCCTTTTTTTCTGATGTGGCGATGTAACGTTGAACGTGTGAGCAGTATTATTTTTTTCAAGAATATCACCGATCCACCGACGTAGTGCCAAAACCAAGAGTACGCCGCAGACAAGAAACGAAAAGAGAGCTACATACGTTGATATTTTCTTATGGCATTTTCCTTGGTTTTTTGTTCCTTTTTTTATACTTAATACACATAACATGACATAAGGAACATGTATTCATATTCTATGTTGCACATCCTGTTTTTTCTATTCATGTATTTTTCATTGCGAATAAGCAGTCCAAAAAAAACCGTTCACAGTAATGACTTGCATATATAATAGTTTTCTTCTGGAAAGTTCAGTCGAAGATGAAAAAAAATATATACAGTGAATGGGGTAAGCCTTCCAAGTGATGAATTATAAAAATGCTCAAGTCGGCGTTTGTTGGCTCTGTTCCTAGCTTATTTTCCCTGGTCGGGTGCAAGACGCCAGTGGGAAATGAATGCATGACATAAATAAATAATCGATTCCGTGTATTTCAATACAGCGCAGAGATAAAAGATGAATCCTTCTTGGGTATGAAAAAAATGTGAAGATAAATTATGATAGTTTACAAAAGGAATAGAAATTGTAGGGTAGTATACATATATAGTGGTCGAGAGAGATAAAAAAACCTGGCATGCGGGCAAGTCGGAAGATGAAAAAAAATCCAGGGATCATGTGCAAAATTTATTGATTGAGTGAAATGATACCAAGTAGGTATATCCCTGCTCTTCTTGAAATATAATCTTTTACTGCGAGAAGAGTTGATCAATACGATTCTATCCATGATGATGATCATGTCATATGATATTATGATTTGATCTTGATACGAACTGAGTGGATGTGTAAAAAACCAGGTTCTTTATAATCTTGAGTGCTACACAATTATGATGCTCCCTCCTCTCCTCGTGCCCTAATTTACATAATACTTTTGGAGGTTGAATAAGTGATTCGGGTCATCTATTCATATTTATTGAAGGATAAAAGGGCGTGTTTGACTCTTGTCTTAACCTTATAATTATTTACATTGCGGATATACACAGAACTGATAATTAATTCTGCTAGATAACCAAACAATACGCACATAGTAATGTATCACATATACTCATTACTTTCGCATTTGTACAAATTATTGTTTGATTGTATATAAAATCATAAAAGTATCTTTTTATCCCAAAAAAGAAGTATTAGATAAAAAAACCTAACCACAAGTTGGCATTTTCGCTACGAGTTAATGAAATTGTCAAGACTTTATTGCACGAAATGATGGATAAACCATCAAAACCATCCAAGCGATCTAACTCTGTAATGAGCGTGTTCAGTTTAATTCAATGTCTACTCATTCTCCGTGTTCCACCTTTTTATTTCACGTGACGTACTCATTACCGTGCAGACGAGAATATAGGAGGAAAATGACTATATTTCCCCTAAAATTTCATATAATATCACTTTCTTGTAAAGCTAGACTGTTGTGTGTGTACTGTGTAGGGACTAGATAATATAAAATGTATCGAGTTAAAGTATCGACGTAGACAACAGAACTTGTAGTATGCGTATTGTTGAGCGGTGAAGTGAAAGCATTTTTGGGAGTTACTGTCAGGTAGGCACTGAACTTGCCAAAATAAATATATGAAGGAAGTTTATTCCGTAGAAAACTCTGAACTTGTCCCGCAAGAGTAGCAGCAAAGTAAGCAAACGAATGTTGTGTGTGTGAGTGAGCGAGCACACAAAATAAAAATATTGATTCCTTTTTTGGTGGCAGAAGGTATTGATTGATAGTAAAGCCAAAGCCACTTAAAAACAAAACTATATGTGTACATACATTTTGTGTGTCTACAGAAAAACTACTTATAAAAATGGATAGGAATTACTTCCCCTCTAAGTGAACATTAAGACTAATGCTATTATATAAACAAGATGAGTTTATTACCAATATAATGTGAAATGTACCGCGTCAGTGTGCAATCTAAACCATATACCTACCATTATTTTATTTTAGAAAGTAGCTCTATATATTTTTATGTACATATATTATGCTCCTGTCACCATATCACACGACTACGGTAGCTGTCACTTCTTCCGAGTCAATTCCGCTGTCATTGTCCATTACAGATTATTTTTTACAAGCAAGTATTTTGTGAGGGTTTCGAGGAGTTTGCTTTAAAATGAAGTAGCACATGAACATGAAGCTGTGTAGCAGACGTTTATGAAAATTTGAAAATGTGAATGAAAATTTGGAATTTTTAAATTACTTTAAACGACCCTCTTAAACGTTTTTCCTCGCTTGCTTAACATTTACAGTAATAACTAATAACCTTTTGGTTGTATCAATATTTGGTTGATATCAATTTGCTTTTTTAATGATTATATGATTGACACTTTGGATGTGTAGTGAAAATCAGAGAATTTTTAATTATGATTGTTGCCCCGTGCCCATTAATTTCTGGAAAGCTACAAAATGCAAAAAGCGACAGAGCAAGTCATTTGTCTCAAGGTTGGACAAAAAGTTTACCAGAAATAAATATAATATGTATCATCAAAATTATGACGAGTACTTTGCCTCGTGTAAAAAGACAATTTTCAATGGCTTAGTTATAATTTATTATGCTTTAAGTGGAAAACGATAATAAGTATCAACAGACACCAGAGTGAAAACATGTGGTGGTTATTTGATTCCCAAACGGATTGTTTTTTAATTTTTGCTCAATATTTTCAAATGTCAAAATTTAAATTGAAATTACGCAAATTTTTATATGGCGAGATTATGTTTGCATTAAAATTTGCTAAAAACCTTTTAATAGAACAACACGTGATCGATAATAAAATTACCAGAGTTTAGTGATAAAGGTACTCCTGTTACACAAACATATGCTTACCGTTAACATATGGAAATGTCTAAAAAAAAGTATGTCAAAATGTATATATTTTTTAAAGAAAAAATGCAATTGACAATAGGTAACTCACCGTTTACCACTCATTGTTGAAATTATTTTTTACAACCTCAATTTACAACTTTTACAGCCCAATTATTCAATACATCATCAGCGTGAACACTGCCAATTAAAAATGTTTTGAATCACACTAAGAAACAAGCTAGCTACATATACTACCTCAACCAAAATCATACAATTTTGTACTCTGACAATGAACCATTAACACTATAACTGCTACAATACGCAGTACAATCATTCATATCAATCTGCATCTTTTTGATGATGGTCTGGTGAGTGATGATGAGGATTTCGTATTATGGTCTTCATTTTGAGTATTTACTTCCACTTTGTCGTCGTCTTGCTTGCGACGCAAGACAATGCGGAAAACAATGGTGATATTTCCTCAATCAAACATACAGTGATGCATTTCATACAGAGCAGTGCAGTTTATGAAACCAAGCCATCGTACAAGCTACGTAGTATCATACAAATATTATCGTAACATGTTGTTGATTTGGGTTATTTACAAAGCACAGAATATCTGTATGCTTTACTAGATCTTAATCTAAATAGATGCTTTTGTCTACTGCACTGTGAATCAAGTTGATTTTGTTTTGGTTGATTTGATGTTAGAAAAAAAATCTACGATGTGGAATGAATTGATTCATCATTGCTTGAAATTAGCCGTTAAAAATTTAGTACGATTTTTTTATAGAATTGCACATATTTTTTACATCTCTTATCGATACCCAATGTATGTCTTGATTGACTGCACATGCACACAAACAAAGGTAGTGTGATGTTATTTGGAGCATGGCATGCTTAAAGCATGTTAAGTATTTATACTCATCCAAATTAAATGGTTTGCTAATATGATGGTTAAAATTTGTTCGCTTGAAATGTACCCCCAATTATGTATTTTTAACATACATCAATAACAACAATATAATCTACCGCTTCATAAATTTTTGAATATGATTGTCAACAAAATTTTCACTACTTCTAAAAATACATTTTCTTGGGGTCTTTTTGCTATGGTCTACTGATTCGGATTTATTCGTGCGTGATTTTTCCAAAAAACTGCCCTTAGGTTATGCCCTCTAATCTCTTTTCTCTACTCTCTCATCATCATGATGAATGGAGTATGCGTAAATAATAAAAATCGCAACTCATATGGATCATCATCGTATTAGGATGATGATCAATGATTATTGCAATATCACACCCGATTTTCGCAGGAAATCCGATACGGATGAGTAAGAAACGGATGACTTTGTTGTATATGCGTGTAAATTATGTGGGTATTTTTAATCTGTAATCGTAATTTTTTTTACACATGTGTTTGTAAACATGGCTCAATCATCTTCACCAGGTGTGAAGACGACATTGAGGAGAAAATCGCACAAAATTTGTGACGCATACTCTAGTTCTTGAAATGGGTATTTATAACGATATATTTACTAGCAGCTCTACATAAAAAAGCTTTTTTGGGTTTAAATATAAAAAATAACCAATTACCGTAAACAAACGTGGTGTAGAAGAAGCTTATATATCTTACTTTGAAGGGATGTGAGATGTGTGATGTTCCAATTCAATCATGCATATATAAACAAAAAAAGCTAGGGATTTTATGCCACTCTCCTAGTTCACCCGTTGAGAGAAATAAGAAAACTCGAAATCAGCTCTCTTTCGAAATAACGAAAAGTGTAATTTTTCTTAGGTTAGGTTTATTTTTATGTTAGTGACTGTTGTAAATATTTCGAGATTTTCCCAATGGAGAAATAAACGAGGAAATTGTGCGGATAAACTGAAATACATCTTCGTAAACAGCTTAAAACTGCCAATTTAGGTTTTAATAGCAAAGTGTGCTAACTTTACTGTGTGGCGAGTGTGTATTCCAAATTTATTACCAAATAAAGATGTTACAATGTCGGGAATTTACCACAAACACCGCCGGAACCTCCATCCCTACCAACACCACCACAGAACATTTATCTGGGAAACATGGCAGTAACAACAAACGACAACGGAGGAAATTAGTTTCATACGAGAATGGCCTTGTTGAGAACATATTGCTTCTATTAGTTTTATTCCTTTTCTTATCAGTACATTGCATCGGATTGGCTCACGGGGGCCAAGTGTCACCTTCATCTGTAACAGGATTAGGAAAAGCTATCTCCTCATCATCATCCTCCTCGTCTGGGAAAGATGGTGGGAGTAGTAGAAGCAGTGGTGGCTCAGGAGCTGCCGCGGATGATGGTGTCGACACAGCAGCTCCTCAGGCAAGAATTTAGCCCAGCCTTCACCATCATCATCAGTTTCAACTTCCGCATCTTATGGATATCAAGACTATGGATCCATTAAGCTACTATAATTCAGGTTTGACCTTATGTACAAATAAATGCTTTTTACTTTGAGTCATGCAATCATATTCCCTTCTTCATAATCCTGAACGCACTTGATTCCAATAAGATTTTCTTATTTTTGTGTGCGAACCCCAGTGTGTAATAACCAGAAAAGAAGAAATCAAATTATTTATGACAATTTCCAATCCTCTTTCACTTATTTGTCCTCCATTTTACTGTACTTTAGTGTATGCTTGTCCTTCCTTTTGTAGTATTAAATACCTTGAAGTTAGAGAGAGAGAGACATAAACACAATCGTCTAGAATGCATTACACTTTGTATAATATTTTATCTTCCGTCACCGTATATTAAAGATGTGCTTAGTTTATTTCCTTTTACTCCACCGCAGACACTTACGTGGAGCCTCGGCATTATGACAGACCTTNTTCCAGTTCCCAATCGGGATTTGCTGGTAAGTAAAACGCATAGACTTTTATAGATATATATAAAATGAGAGCGACAAAGTAGAATATGTCGGATACATGATATTGTTGTTATTGTATAACATTCTGAACATGATCATCAAAGTAGATAGAAAAGCATATAATATGAAGTACTATATACAACTGCAGAGATGTGGGAGTACTGGTGTTAGTGGTCTAGTAACTTGGTTGAATGAATGGTTTTCGAGAAGAGGATAAATAGATTTGGTGGATTCTGACTTGTTAAATAATATATTTTCTACTTGACTATCCAGTGGATAGTATCCACTGTCCATGTACTAAAATAGGAGAGAATATCAGGAGATGAGGTTTGTTGCAAATGCGGACGATATGATCATAATCATACATAATAGTACATAGGACAAACGCTCATATTCAGGGCCGTCGTGATAAGAAATTCATTTGAACATTTTTCCCCCTTATGACTTCATGACAAGAAAAATGCATTATCTCCACAAAAAATAGTTGGAACCATCTCCCTTGAAGCCCCAGAGATCAAAGAAATGCCTGTGATCTCTCTCTGATTTTTTTTCTCTCTTTCGTTTTATCTATCTATCCATCCACTTTCAGAGCCTGAATATGGAGGATTAGCTTTAGCCACTGGGCATCATGGAGGGGGTCATGGAGGACAACATGGACATGGCGATGGATATGGACATGGCCATCATACGACGTAAGTATATAGTTCAAAGGCGTGTTTTATGTAAGATTAATAACAAACTAAAATGGGGCAACTCTGTAAAGAAGTAGCTCGAAAACACCAAACCAATTAATTAAGATGAGAGTATGACTTTTCGAGAGATACAACTTTCACTACTACTATTTCAAATTCACAATCAACAGTCGTAATGGACTATTTAAATTTTATATTCATTTCGAGATCTCAGGTTTTTGAGCAGTTTTAATAGTTTTATAGAAAATGGTTTGGACTTTGACTATTAGACAAAAAATTACTTAGGATCCTAACTTATGTGTGCCTGAAAGAGCAGACTGATATTAAGTTAATAAAATATTTACTTGCTCTACTCGCGCTATTTAGTAATCAGGGTGGTATAACCGGATGTTTGATGAAGGCTCATTGACCTAAATCAA
>JAITYZ010002052.1:0-10491 GCA_027744595.1 Paronellides praefectus
TTTTTTTCATAATAGCGTCTTCATCGTTTTGTGTCGTCTTCTTCTTGTGTTCCACCTCCTCCAATCCCATTTGACTCTCTCTCTCTCTTTCTTTCTCTGTTCCTCTTAAATTCTTTTTACAAAGTCCTTTGACTAAAAAGCGAGAAAAAAAGAGAGAGAAGAATTTATTTTATAAATTTTATTCATAATATTATCATATCTTATTCCTCTGTTCTTTTTTCAAAGATATTTTGAATGTTAAAAAAAGAGAGGCACAAGCATGTTTGACGACAATGAAGTAAAAGGCATATAGGTATATATAGAGATGTATGAAGGTACACTACACTAAAGCATAACCCTTTTTTTCTTTTCTCAAAAGTTTTTTTTACACACTTGAATGATGACTTATGCATAAGTCACATTGTTATCATATCAGCATATCAAATCTCCGAAAAGAAAGAGAAAAGGAGAGAGAGAGAACAGAGAAATCCTTCTTTTTTCTTCTTCTTCCTCCTCCACCTTCAATTCTTCATGCTTGATCGTTCCCTCTTGACAGTGCTATATACAGAGTATACACAAAACACACATACCTACACACACACACTGTGACTGGATGACTGGAGAAGAAGAGAGAATCCAGATATATCATCATAACTGTGAATAACACCATTTATTCCTCAAGATATTAAGTTACTCGTTCGTTTATACACATAATCAAATATAGTTTTTTGGGGGGGTAGAACGGAAAAACCATCGTTTTTTTCTGTTACGGGTTGTGTGGATCTTATATTTATGATGGGAAAGGAATATAGTTGGGAAAAAATGAATTTGGAATTTTCTACGGATGCTCCATTATGATTTTTTTTCTCCGTTATTTTCTCCCAAATACAAAAAAAAATCTCAAGAGTAAAAACATATAACTTGCATTTTTATGTACAAAGCAGAGAGAGAGAGTATATTATATGGTAGATTTGAGATATATATCAGATCACTTGGCGATCCTTGTTTTGAAGATCCACGATCATCTTCACTTATGAATTGTGTCATATAACACAAGTGATGGGGATTTGGAGCATATGCACGTACGCGTGTGTGGGTATGCATGTATGTCTATAAAGCAGTTATAGTTTTTTTTGAGAGGGAAAAAAACGAGTGAATAAGACGAGAAAAGAGATATATAAATAAAATCACATGAAGAAGGGGGTAAAAAAAGGCTAACGTCGAAGAAGAAAAGTGGTTGGAAAAATGGGTGCACCCCGCAAAAGAAATAAAGGAACGATATTGATGCTTGACTTGACTCACGGTATAAAAATTGAGCTACTCTTGTTGAGAAACATGAAGAGGAAGAAGAAGAAGAAGAAAGACGCTTTCTCACTAAACTTTGATGAATATGTATGACAAGCTAAAAGAGACACTATGGAATGTCGAGCTTTAGTATGCTAGAATAGTTAATAATATTCAAATATCCAAAACACTAGGTGGCTGTGCAGTATTCAACACCACCGTTTTACTCCACCCGGATTTTCTTTTTCTCTGAATTTTGATTTTGTGATTTGCGACGTAAAATATAGAAAGTGACTGTAAAATCAGATATTTAAATTTGAGATGATTTTTTTTACTTTGATTGTGGGTAAATAAACTCAATTGTCTCCTTTTCCACTTTTCCATCACATTTTCAACATAAATCATTGAAATTTTTAATAAAATGTAAAAAAATGAAGATTTCCAAGAAAATGCACCCAACTTCAACCATTATTAATAATATATAATATTGAATGTTGACAATGCATTCAAAGTTTTCTTACAAAGTTGTCAAAAGGACTAATCATTAATCACAATCAAGAAAAAATCAAAAAAAAATATTTAAGCAAATGCTTACCTCAACAGTTTGCACAATATTTTTTTATTAATAATTGAGTAGCAATATTAACAGACTTTTGTAAACAAGCGTTAGTTAATCTACAATGAACAAAAAAATCTTACGACAAATCAATAATATCCTTTTTTCCTTCAGCATGGATCTTATCATGGCTGTATACATGTTAGCATCATCTTGGCATTTTTGTTATTGATGATATAATGATAGATGATGATGTTGATAATAATGCGTGGTGCTTCTATCAGAAAAAAGGTTTCATCATCATCCCCAATCCCCACTGTACAAACGCATATTATGTACCTACTCAAATTCCCTGTGACTGAACGATAAATGTATTTTATATGCGTGCTATATGCCAATGAGAACAACCTGTCTATTTCTTTTTCCGTTTTTTCTTCTATTCAACTGATTTGAATGTCATGGTCCTCGTTGATCGTCCGTTCCAAACCAAACTCTATTAAAAATGCTCGTGGCAAGTGATACAATAACAGCAAGCGTCCCTTATGATCATTCAGAGAGAGACCGACCAGAAAATCGTTTTTTCTTTTCTTTTTTTTATTCATGTTTAAGCATGAGCACGAACGAACGTATAAAACAAGCCATACATAAAGAAGCCCTTGTAAAAAAATCATTTTTTTCTGTACAAGAAGTACACAGAGTACAGCAGCAAGGAATAAGGATGAAAGAACACCTTTCCATCATTTTTTTCCTCCTCAAGAGTTTGCATCAAGTTCGTCATGTGATCATCCACTTGTATACTAACAACAACAAGACTCTGACTGTTTGTGTTTGTCCCCGTCCACTCGACACACAACACACACAAGAAATGATTACATTCTCCATCTCATATCTTTTTTTTTGTGAGGACATATGTAGCTATTCACATTCACGGTCAGTTTCCTACTCTCTTTTTTACTCACCTTCTCTCTTACCCGTTGCTTTATTTCGGCAAAAAAACATCATCATCGCCGTGTACCAACCATCGTACTTACTACACAGCACAACACGCGTACACCATGCTCATATATAGGTATATAATCATCCCACAAGATTTGTTTTTTTTTCTTCTACAT
This sequence comes from Paronellides praefectus, assembly GCA_027744595.1. NCBI lineage: Eukaryota > Metazoa > Arthropoda > Collembola > Entomobryomorpha > Paronellidae > Paronellides > Paronellides praefectus. The sequence continues at coordinate 2,932 of JAITYZ010002052.1, forward strand.
CATCCCTTTTTATTTTCCCTCACCGACGAAACCTCTCTTTATTGATGGCTGTCTACAACGGCACATGACAGATAGTACGCATTATTGAAAGTCAACCGTCTGAGCAATATTATTGAACAACAAAAGAGAATTGTATCTTTCATCATATTACCATCTCCTTTTTTTCCCTGTCGTGCTTTTTTTATTTCTTGAAAGCACTCTTCTTGTCTTCTTGTGTGCACCCCTAAAGAAAATTTGTACATTCATTCAGGTTGCGTCATGTCCTCCACCTTGTCTCTTTCTCTTGTCACTTCAAAAACACGGATGGGTAGAGCGGAACAAAAAAAACGACAGTGCTGTTAGCTGTTATACGTTTCATCATTCAAGAGACCTCAAGCAAAAAAGCAACCACCAAAACAATTTTAAAGTGAATCTATAAAAAACACACTTTTTCTTTCCATCTATAAAAAATAAATACACATATGTTCTATACCCATATCGTTAACGCAGGTATATATATATATATGCATATATGTAGGTATACATATTATTATGTATCTATATCCCATCAAAACTATCATAGTAATAACCAGTCTAATAATAATCACAATATTAGCAACAACCCTTTTTGAGATCACTTCCGTTTTTTCTCTTTCAGTATTCAGTAGAGATTAGATAAGACACTGGGGTTCCTTTGTACATTTTTTTCGTTTGCGCAATCCTTCCTTATCTCTCCAATATAGCGCCATCATATCAATACATCTTCTCTGCCACCATTTCACAATGATTTATCAGCCATTATGAATATCTATAAGAAAATCCTTTTGCTATACTGGTTTGCGTTAAAAAACGTGAAAATCCAATTTTTTTGGAATATAAATTGTATGTTCGTAGAAAGGGGGAATCAACGACAATATTATTCTGTATCATTGAACACTTTATTTTGTACATGTCTAAAAGTTTCGTTTTTATTTTGTACAAAAAATAGTGATATTATTATAAGCACTGATATAGCTACATGCCTCTATTCTATAAGCAAAGATGGTGGTAAAGTGGTCTGGTTGTATTCCCCTTTTCCCCAAAATTGAATGGACAGAATAAACTTTTATGGGCCAGTGGACTACTAGGTTTTTTTGCTTTAAATGTCTTTTTGTAGCTGAAAGTGAAGTCCAAAAGTTAATGCCACAAAATGAATTGATACATTTGTTTAAAAAATTTACTAAAAATTACTTTTATATTTTTTACTACGCATTTATATAAAAGTTTTATGGGAATTTTGTACCCTTTACTATTTCTACGTGCTCTGTATATAGTAATAACGCTCCACTAGAGAGACTGTTTAAAAAAAATTAAGCTGTTGTGAATTCCGTATAATTGCANTCCGTATAATTGCACAATAATAATAAAATCCGTCAAGAACACTGATTTTTATTTGACAAGGGCTCATTGCGGCAAAGTTAAATGCTGTGTGTGTACAATATTGCTTTTCCTCCCAAAAAAATATTGGAGTGTGTGGGGGATATAATACATGTAGGTACCTCAATAACTGTATGATAAACAGAGGAGGATTGCATTTGACAAGATTTTTCTTTGAAGATCTGAATCACCAAAAAACTACTACTAAAAAATTGCCCACTATTCAGGTAATAAACCCGGAAACGGATAACATATTATAGAAAACTTGCGGAATAAGAGGACAGGTTAAGAAACCCCTTTAATGTAAAATTGTCGACTGATTGGATCGTATAAAAAAATACGTGTAATATGTGTAATACAGTTAGAGAGACAGATTTACAAGAAAACTGGTAGAATTACAGTACAAAATCCTTGCGCTGCTGCTATTTTATGTTTGTGTGAGTATACATATCTAGCATTTTTCCATGTATGCGCGATGTTTTAAAATGTCATTATCATCATCCTTTTATACGATACCACTGGTCAACTTTCCATTTTCCATAGATATGTATATAGGTAGGTATGGTATATGTAGGTGGGTATATTTTGAATGAATCTACCTTAAAAAGAAAGAGAGTTGGGATATTGCAATATGAACCCTTCTGGATATTACCTTTCCCATGTGTCTTAAGATGTCCACTTGAAGCTCAAAGTACTCTCTGGATACATCACTGGATTGCTCCAGCAGTCAGTCAGCTATATTAACTACTTACAGACCACTACACTACTGATTCTCTTTGTACTACTGTCACCCCATCACAATACTTCAAGTTCAATTTCCAGTTGCACTTACCGTACTTTTTCATTCAGCTCCCTCAGTTCTTCTCACTCTTCCACTCAATCCACAAATTTTCTTCCTATCTTTTTTGGGGACAGAATATAGGTATAAGGTATAATATACACTTATATACACACACGTGTCCGTATTTTCATTTTAGTTTTTCTTTGTCAAGATATCCATTTAAATGTCGCAACCACCAAGAAAAAATGTTTATAAAGCTTTGACTCTCCATTTCGTGTAGCGTATTCGATATATTGGGCAAATGACCACGACAAAAATTACACTTGTTCAGCAAAAACAAAGTCATGGAAGATACAAAAAAGTGTATAGTAAAACGCAATAGTAATTTGTACAGGTTTTTTTTTACGTAAGTCATACATTTGGTATTGTATCCTGTTTCGGTTTACTCCCCACAGAGGAATGGCTACATATCTATTGAGAAAGAATGATCATAGGGGAGCCCATTCAAAACTTGGGTTTTCTGTTCAACATGTTACATGGGAATTGGGCTTTGATCTGATGGGAAAGGGGTGGCCAGTACATCTCAATTTAAAAAATTGCTAAAAAAAGTAGATGTATATTCATCATTGTTCAAGTCAGTAAGCAATTATTATTGACGTTTGCTGGTTGGTGCGCACATTCTAGAAAAATGGTTGTATTGACATTAGTTAATTTTGGGGATAAAAACATAATGCGGTATTCAATAAATTTAACGGATATATACCGAGTGATTTTGGATGTCACATGGTGGTTTAAACTTTAAAGAAAAGTTATTGAACTATTGTGGTAGTGTTGTACATTGCCCCCCCAAAAAAGTGAAACATTATCTCTGATTCAGTTCTGTTTCTTTTGGTGAAATCAGTAATTACGGATTTCCACATGTTCTTCAGTAATAAGATATTAGGTAATCAGGTTTTGTAAATTTATACTTGTTATATTTTTTTTTAATTCTTGCGACTCCGTACAGTCTGGTTAGGTCAGTCTGCTCTTGCTTTGCGCTCACCAAAAGCACACGCTATACTAATCTTAACTAAGCAGTGCACTTGGATTACCCACGATGGCGATATAGGTAATAAAGCATCATGAGAGGATTGGTGGTAGTGTCAGTATTTGCTTACATGTACCAGTGCACAGTGCACAGCGTATGTACATATCTGCTCTTTGTATAAATGTGAGAATTCTCCGCATCATTCCAAAAACAACCCCTCCTCGCGCGTTTCCCAAAACAGAGAAAGGTGGACGAGGTGGACATTCTGTCTGTAACGACAACAGGAAAGGTAATAAATTAAGTATGTGCTTTTAGTGATAGTGCCTTTTTGTGTGTAGCAGGTCACTTGTTCTTTTCATGTTAAATTGCTGCACAACACAAAACACGTGTACAGTTGCTTGGTATATACAGACAATACAGAGTACTTGAGAAACAAGAGTTTTTTTGTGGGAAACAAAAGTGAGTACTCTGTTCTGCGAAACAAGACCAACTCAATTTACTCAAATAACTAGTGCCGTTGGTAAAGCTTTCATGAAATAGCGCGCTAGGATGTATTTTGGTATCAAATCATTCTGCAATGTTTTGTTTTACAATTCCCAGTTTTTGAAGTAGAGAAGATTTGAGTTGACATGTAGCATTGGATTAACTTTGCCTTTTTATAATTGTAACTGGATTTTAAATATCACGAAAATTACTTCAAAGGGGTTAGAGTATACGGTGGAACGGACCGAACTCAATTAGTAGTTTTGTAAGTCCGCTACTTAATAAAGCTCATCTTTCTCTCTGCTTGTCCATTTTTGTGTCTGGTTGTTGCACTACTGCTGCTACTGCTTTTTGTACATTTGTTTTTACCAAAATGTATGGTTCATTTGGTACAACATACAGGACAACCACAACAGCATGCACATTAACTCTCATTACGTCATCATACATTGCAATCTATGCAATTTAGATGGATTTCAGGCTTATTTGTTTCCCAGACAATGCAATCCATATCCATATTATTCCCATACCTCCTTCCTCTCTGCCCATTTCTTTCTCTCGGTCTCCTCTGTCCGGAAGGTTCAAGTTCACCACCCTCCTCCTTCTCTTCTTCTGGTTCCGCTGTACAAGGGAGAAAAACAACTCGCAATGTTTCTTACTGCGACTAAATTAGTGTAATATATATACATATTTTGAAGATATAACCACAAACTGCTTATGGCAAAGTAAGTCCACATTTCTTAGCAGCCCTACAAACTGGGTATTCACTAGAAAGCTACTACCTCCATCGAGTTTACTGACCCAACCATATAGGCAACCCAAAAACTCTACCACCACCCCAAAAACATAAAAATTCTGGCTCATGAGATTCCTTTAAGAAACAATATTTTATGTCAATGATGGTGGTCTCTCTTTGGCGTGGTGTGTCTCCCTTAAAACTTGCTCAAGTGCATTTTCCCAATAAGTTGAAATGCTGGGAAAGAGAGGATCCTTTTCCCTCTCGCATGACATGATGATTTTGATGATATTGTTGCTGTTATTGTAAATGAAATTCCTTTGTGGTTTGCTTTCTACAATTTAGCGTCATCCATCCGCTTCATATATTGCTTTTGTACTACCACACCACATCATAAGCTGCTGCAGTCAATATAATATATGTATATGTTTGTAGTATGTTCCAAGTTTAAGTATTAATTCATTGGCCAACAAGGAATTCCGGTAACCATTTCCAGCTTTCAAAAAATATTGTTTTTACTTTCATTATTATAGTAGTTTGAAAAATGGGAGCTCTATTATTTTGATGAAGTAGGTACATGACTCTTAACTTGTTTCCCGAGTGTGGACATGCGGAAATTAGAAAGGTATTTGAAAGTCCGAAAGTTATGTAGTAAGCTGGCAGAGTGAGGGGATGAAGAAGAAAAAAGGGGGAGCAAAAAGAGAAGAAGGGGAAATATTATGTTGTTCTTTCAAATTACTGCATATTATGGTTGTGTGTATTTACAGTGTACACGCTGCACACACAAGTAAAAGTGCAATGTTTTATGTTGTGGCGGAACTTATCGTTGAAGAATGCATTTACTTCACGTTTCTCGGAACGCCGGAACTTGGGATAATAATGAGAAAAGGGTGATTTTACCCGCCTTGCATCTCCTCGTTATATATACTGCTTCTATGAAGGTATATAATATAATATATCGTTCCACCACCATGGTTTCTCCAAATGCGTTTTTACGTCTGATGAATCAGTTCAGAGATACCAGGCTTCTCTTTGCGTTGTTGGTGGTGTTTGGGTAGGCTGTGTGCAGCATGTGGTATAGCTTCTAAACTTGGGCTTTATAAAAACGAATGGGAATGAAACAAAACGGTTTCTCTGCTGGATTCCTAAAAGTGTGGATGTCTCTGCAAACAAGTTTACCATTTTTGTACGTTATATTTAGCTCCATCTAACTTTTCAAGATTTCATATATAAAATACGCTGATATGTTATAGCCACAATACACACACGTAAGGTATATAAAATAGTATAAATATATGTTGGATGGCTGGTTCTGAAGGAGAAATCCTAAAAGGACTCTGACGACGACGGAAGGGTGAGCAAATGAATGATGGACAGTTATGTATTTGTTCTTAAATAACTATTTATGTGTGTAATGGGTCATTTACTTTCCGGAGTGGTTCCTGTTTACAATTTATGTCCAATTCTTGTCGTCCCCTGTTTAACGAAAGTAACTTCCTCATAAACTCTGCTGAATGAATGCTGTTTCTTTTAGTTTTTTTTCGTCTTGTCTACTCGTTTTTAAAGTATACTATGCTATGATATCAAAAATCTTTTTTGTAAACTAATTAAACGATGATCTTGTCTAAATCTCTGCTCTGCGTGGTCTTGGTACAAAGTAAGTTTTTTATATCCATAACCCAGGTCCAAAAACACTCTGTAAGCAACAGTGTGAAAAATGTATGCATTGTTTTATTAGTTTTAAGCTTCTGCTGTCAAAAGCTTATTTATTACTTTTTATTTATTAGTTTTATTACGGTTTAGTTGTTTTAGCCAATTTGACGTTGAACGTTGCGCTTCTAAGAATAAAACATTTATATTAATTTCAATCCTTCAAGGAAAGCAGAAAGCACCATGAAATGCAATATGCGGCACATCACGATCACATCATTTGTCAAACACGTTTCTTAGGTATGCACATGCACTGCATACAACAATGAAAAATGCAACATTTATGCAACCAAAATATATCATTTTTCTTTTAGTGCAAGAAATGATTTCTTAGAAATCCATTTATCAATATTATTTGTTTCCATCAAGAGACTGTCATCACTATCACATTCAACAAATTAGGAAGATATATGGAAAAACTGACAGGGGGAATAAATATATGAACAAATTGACACTGAAATACAAACTGAAAGAAAGAAAATAATCAAGATTTGAACGCTGTAAAGGGTTCTGTTTGTGTTTCTCTGACTTTGAAATAAAATCAAAACTTTTTAAAATAAAATGCGAATGAAATGCTGTCAAATCTCTCAGAAGCCACGTTAGAAGATCTAAGTTCCATTATAAAATCAATTTAAATTTTAAGTAACAAATTTATGAACACCAAATACCAACAATAAAAAATACACCCCGTTAATATTTTTTTATTTTTTGAAATCGAACACGATTCTTACTTATTGTCTTTATTATATTTCCATGTATGCTTAAATTTTATAGAATATAATCTTATTTATAACACAATCATTATAATTAATGCATATTACACATGCACAGTACAGATAGGTAAACAGTAGATAGATAGATTCTAATTAGAATCAAAATAATTTTTATTAATTAATATATTTAGTTATACATATAAATTAACTAACACACTCGCTGTTCACCTTATTGCATCTCCATTTCAAATTTTGGAAGATTATTATATTTCATAATGCCGCATAACAGAAACAAATTTTAAGTGAAAATAATCAAAATAATAAATTTCTCAATCATTCTTTGGAATCCAATTTCTTATCATAGCTAAGTACTTATCATTTACATGCCCCACTTTTATGTATATCCATTGATATGTACGTCAATCTGTTTTCATTCAGAAAGAACATTTTTGACAAAATATATTTTACACAAAAGTAGCTTTAATACAAATACAAAAGGTGATGATCAAGATCTTATTATTTGGGCTAAACATTCAAATATTCGCACAGATTTTGAATAATATGCAATTGCATAAAGAAATATAGTATTCATAATAACAATAATTGTATCTTTTGTTCTCAATTCACTCTTTCAAGGTGTAAAGTACAAACCTCATTTTTATATACATTTCTATTCGAATTAATTTCTTATTTTACTTAAATATATTTAATTATA
>JAITYZ010002053.1:0-10423 GCA_027744595.1 Paronellides praefectus
TTTTTTGTTATACTTAAATTTTTATAGCGAGAGATGAAGAGAGGGAGAGAGAGAAACCTAGAGTATATTTTTTACTATCTTCATAATATTTTGATATAGCCAGTAGCTTTGTTGATATAATGCTTTGGTTGTGAAGGAAGACACAGGAAGAAAGTTCGTTTAGCCTTCACCAGAGAGAGAGAGAATATTATTTTCTTCTCTCTTTTAGACATCGAGCGGTGGAGAAAGTGCACGACAACGAGTGAGAAGCGTATGTATATATTTATACGTGTGTTTTGTAGGTGGTGGTATGGTAGTAGTATTAGCAGCAGCAGCGGTAGGGTCACTACTACTATATCGCAGGATTTTCTATTGTGTTTATTATCTTTTATGAAACGAGCAAGCAGAGCAGAGACAGAGAGAGCTGGGAACAGAGAGAGAGAGAGAAGTAAAACCCAAAAGCGAAAACTATAGACCTATGTGTGTATGCGTATGTGTGTGAGTGTGTTTGGAGTAGCGTGCATAAAAAAAGACTGATAATTTCATATGGTATAAAATATTAGGAAGAGAGAGAGCAGAGGAAAATTTCGTTTGTAGTTCGAGTGGGGACGTGAGAGGAGGACGTTAGTTTTTATCGTTTAGGTTAATTTTTTAAACGGGCAGGGAAATTTCAGTCACGGAGGAATCACTTCTTCTTGCTATAAAGTTTCTTGGAAGCGGATATTTTGTATAGTATATATACACTTATTCAACTAAAGTGTGAACAAATCAGTGGTGCAGTATGTGACGGGAATATAACCACAAGAAATATATCTATTTTTTATCAAACATTATTATTTTTCTTTATCGATTTTTTTTGTTTCATCCTTTTTTATTATTATTATTGCAATGTTGAAGCAGCACCTTGTTCACTGCTGCTGCTGCCCAGAGTCTTCGAGTGGTAGTGAGGGGGGGTAGTCTAGTATGTAGGTATACATATTGTATATATGTATGTGTGTATAATATATACTACCAGACACACACGTTGTTTATACATCAGGGTCCCTTCAGAATTTCAAATCGTAAAATAAACCGACCTAATCCTGTATGATGTTGACTTTTAGTGTGGATACTGGTTTGAACATCAATTTAGTGGTAGTCTGTGATTTCCATTATGAAAAACTATTTTCAGCTGAGGGGACTCAGCGATGTGGTGATGTTGAGAACAAAATCTGGGGTGCGTTGGGTTATCGTGTCCAGTGCTTCTTGGAGGAACCTGTAGTTAGGCTGGAGGAGTAAAGGAGTTTAAGGAGCAGGAGCGTCGTCGTCGTCGTCGTCGTCGTTGTGTAGGAATAGAGTTTTTGCTGCTGCTGTTGCTACTGCTCCTGTAAATATCTCTCTTGTTCTCTCTGCTGTTTGTTCAAATAACCATATCGTTTTAGTGTTGTAGTTTTTACGTCGTTTTTAATACGACTCTTTTCGAAAAAAACAAATAAAAAACAAGGAAACCTGTGCTTTCGTTTTTTGGGGACACGGTGGTTGGAAATATGTTCAAGCTGCCTGCATGGGTGAAAGTAAAACATAAAACTTTATACATTTTTTTTCACTTTCTATTTTTGATAATTAATTAATATATAATTACACTAATTGACATTTTTGGTATAGTTATTTCATAATGATCATAATAATAGACATACACACTTAATCGGCTCATATATATAGTCCAGTTACACGATACAATTTTAATTACCCCCGCGTGTTCATTAACACACGCTAATTAAATTCCCTCGTTTATACCCTCTTGCTTTTCCTAGAAAATATTATTATTACGGCTTCTCATCATGCTTCTCTGTGTCTTTACCGTCTAGCAGGAAACATAATATACTTAAAGCTTTTAATATAATTATTTAATGTAAATAGCATTTTACGACGACTGTGAGAGTGTTCTCCTATCACTTTCACTATTTACCATAAATACATTACCCATAATCTAGTTTTTAGTAACATGGATGATGGTTCATCATCACACAACAAGCATGTTTTTTCACATCACTTACAACCTCACATGCTTGTTGGTAATTTGATACGTGTTATTTTTATACTTATGTAGTTGAGTAGTTGAGTAGTCTACGGTGAGAAAAAATGCGGGCGTGAAGCCATAAAATTATACGGGGGAAAATGCTGTTTATTACGTAATTTCGTTATTGTTTGAGAGAAGGAAAATTATTATGTTCCTCTACACATTTTTTATCTTTTACAGGACTATAATATGCTGCTTTTTTTTGCTATGCTGCTGCATTGTCTTATTATCATAATTTATATGGGTAGTGGAATTGAATTAACCTGGATATTTTCTTGTTCTTCCTCTTTGCTAGAAAATTGTTATGGAACGTAGTGTAGCATGGACCATTTCTTGTTAAAACGCTTTGGTTTTAGTAGAATAAAAAAACGTCTGGGTTGTTATCTGGACCGTATAACAATGCCATATCATCATGTTTTATGCATCGTTTACACATAGACACCATGATCACATCAACCCCACTTTACACACTTTGTAGAATAAATATATATATATTTATTGGCTAGAAGAAGAAAAAAAAATCACAAGAATAAAACATTACAAAATTGTATGAAAACCCGTGTAGATATTTAACATTTTTTTCTATTATACCATCAAAATTTACTACTCCAAGTTAACGAGTTAACCCATTATAATAGTCATTAATTAGAAAAAAATATATTTTATATAAAAAAATAAACTCTTAAAGAGCGTAGTCGCAGCATCATGAATCCCGAACACGTAGAATTGACACGAATGCGTGAAAATACACCATCTCTCGAAACTGTATTCGTTCTGTGCAAAATATATAGTTTGTAGTTCAACTATACCTATTTATAAATATATATATTTCTTTTTCACCGTATATATTTGTATAAATGTATATATATATTATATTAATGTAGGAATAATTATTATTAGTAAATATTTTAGGAATTTGTATTGTGTGTAAAATAATGAGAGTGTATTGAAAATTTGATATAGCTGAGGAAGCCCGTGTCCACCCTATCCATTCCTGGAGCGATGAAATCCATAGACAGAAACAGAGAAGATGAGGGCGCGCTTGTTGGTGTGCACGCTGAAAACCCAAAGTTTGGTGAGCCGGAGAAAAGGAATAAAGCTCCATCCATCGGTATGTTTCGTGTATATTTGGTGTGTTTTATAAAAAGAGAAGCTGCTATAAAAAATATATGCATTTTTGGGGGGGGATGTTGAAAAATGGTGAAAAAAATGTATAATAATAATACGAAATGCGCATATATATAAAAAATATATATAATACTTTCCTTGTTTTGTACCGTGTCTTTGTCTTGTGTAAATGTATGTCTGTCTGCTTTTTTTCTCTCTCTCTCTCTTGTTTTCTTTTCATCTTTATACTTTCACTATCTCTTTGCACACTTGAGTTTGTTAAACTATCTATCCATCCACTCTCTTTTTTTATCATTTATGCATGTTTTTTATAACTTAACTAACCCATCACTCAAATCAGCCTACTGTCACGATTCAAAGAACAACGCATCCATTTTTTTTGCTCTAGTTTGACTTGTCTGTCTGGAATGACAGTATGACAGGGTGGGTCTTTTTACATAAAAAATATAGCTTTTTTGTCTAGTTTTTTTTGTAATAAAAAATGTCTTGCAGAGGGTGATCCCTTTAAACAAGCATATTTACTTTAATGTTTCAGAATAGATTATTAGATCAGAAATGAAGTTTTCAATTACAGTTTTGAAATGATCAAATGCATTTAATTGAAATTTATTCCATTTTTGCCACAAACCCATCCATTTTTTTCAAAAATATTTTTCATGTGCGCACGCTAAACACATTCATATTTGCACGTAGTATACATGTCTGTTAACCTACAAACCCCTGCCAAACTGAGTCATATCTTTTTTCTCCATCCAACCGCATCACCAGCACCACCACCTGTGTTACTCCAATAATGTATATTGTTATAAGCTGTAAAAGCTAATCCATCACAACCCATCCAGAAAATTATCTAGCTGGTCAAAACCGAACAGAAATATAGTATGTCCATTATACCTACATTGATATATGATCAAGAGAACACCGCATGTTTGCAATATTTGTAAAGTTCCCTCCTGGATTATAATAAACCTACTCCGTTTCCATATTTATTGCACAATAATATTCCTGAAAGATATATAGACTTTTTCCACTTAAATAACACGATACCCAAAAAGCAGACCCCATTATCCCTTGAATTAATCATCCGAAAATTGACAGAAAATTTATGACATGAGTCAAACAGCAAAAACATTAATTTTCTCTGTCTCTCTCCCTCCCTGAGCTCATATTACCCAAAATATGAATACTATTTGCAATTTGCAAGCGCGCATATTCGATAACTCTCTATACATTTTAATATATATCATATCAAGTTTTTTCTAAAAGCTTCTGTTCGTCATCATCAACATCATCTTGCTCATCAACAACAACACGAACATATTCATCGTGTTTCTCTAAAACATAATATTATATACCTAAATATGCGCTATCATACTGATGGATGGAAAAAGAATTATTTACGTGTGTATGGAAAATAATAATAATATTAACGATTCTAATTTATACTTTTCTTTTTTACATTAATTTTAACAAATTATGCTTTTATTAATTTTGCAAATGTAAAACATATTTATTCAATTTATCATATATAAAATAGCACTATATATAAAATAAATTTATGCACAAAATATATAAATATTATACATATACCTATTATAAAAGAAATTTAAATTCATGTAATTTTTCTCGATTTTTTTTCTCTTTTTTCTCTATCTCTCTTTGCCCCCTTCTGCACTTGTCTGAAAAAAATCTACAACTTTCTCGTCGCTGCACACACACACGTATATATATCTTATATATATTATACTGGCTTCTCTCCTTTCTACGTTTTAAAAATCTACATCACAAAAATAATCTACTTCTCTTCTTGTTCTACACCACCAACCACATCGCACACAACCTTCTCTACTTCCGCTTCTACATGCTGATGCTAAAAACAAAACAAAAATTCTACAACAATATATATACATATATATATTTTCTGCTGTACTGATGCTGCCACTGTTAAACCATTTCTATCTCTCTGTCTCGTTTTCTCTCTTTTCAACCGTTCCTGCATCGTGCGAGAAAATGAATTGTTTTGAAAAAATGCATTGTTTTGGTGCATATGACGTTATACAGCAAGTCGTAATCCGTCAATTAGTTGTACGTGACATATATAATAAAAAAATACATTTTTATTGCATGTTACTATAATTCTTTTTGTATAAGAGTATAATTACAAGTAGGTTTATTATTTTTTATATTATAGTTTTTAGTATGTATACAAGATTGAGTATATAAAAAAAGTAGTTTTGTTTATCGAGTAGGTATATATTTATATACCCACATAATATTATGTATTATTTTTTTGCACCAAATTTAAGCTAATTACTGTTTTGTACATGTAAATGATGTATATATACCTATATGATATAAAGGTAAGCAAAAGCCAAACGTAGGATACCGGCTGGGAAGGAGAAAAGCTTTGTTTGAAAAGCGGAAAAGGATATCGGATTACGCGCTTGTGATGGGGATGATCGGGATTGGGTTTATGGTGCTTGAAAATGAACTTTCATCTGCTAATATATACGACAAGGTGAGTATATACTGGACATGTACATTATATATACCTAGATGTTAATCTACAATTTATATATTTACTTTTTTCATAATGGGATTTTCCACCTTTCCCCATAATCTCAAATATGTGTGTATTGAATTGAGTGACAAGAAAATGTAGGCGTGTTTGTTTGCACGACATTTATATATTTCCTTTTGACAATTTTATTTTTTGTCACAGAAAATGATTAAAAGATAGAGGTATTTATTGTATGCGTGTGTAGAGACATGTATATATATGCTACACGGGTGGCTTATTAAGTTCAATTAATTTGAATTACGTTTTCCCTAAGAAAAAATCAATAAAGAGGATGATACCTAAAAATAAACTGTTTGTGTTGGAATTTGAGTTAGCATAGCGTGGAAAATTATACTTTTGTTTGTACATTCCTCACGTAATTATCGAGTTACATGGAATACGTGGGGTTAAATTATTAATGGTGATATTTGTGATATGTACAATGTTTTGATATGTACGTGTGTGTCTTTATTCCAGGCATCCTTCTACTCCACAGCTCTGAAAACGTTGATTTCAGTATCGACCCTTATACTTCTTGGTTTAATAGCTGCCTATCACGCTTTGGAAGTACAGGTAATCATATTCAATACTTGGAATAGTCGGAAAGTTTAATTCTTAGTAGGCGGGTTGGACTTTTAAAAAGGATTTTCACTAGAAACGATGTTGGATGGTTCATGATTACATGCATGACGTGTTGATGAATGGGATGAATATTTAAAGGGAAAAGAACTTACCGCTTTTATATAGGCCATTTGTCTTTTCTTTGTCGGTTTGTATGTACATTAGTGTTAGAAGCATACGTGGTTATTTTTGGGGAAGCGGGATTAAATATTCAAGTGGAGATGTTGTAGATTGATAAGTGGGTAAAATATTTTGTTTTTTTTCTTTGGAATTTTTTTACGCTTTCGCAAATGAATACTTCGTCATCCCATTCATTCATCCAATTTGTGAAAAACAAAAGTTTCTTAACAAATGGGTTTTCCTAATTTCTCACGGCAAATTTTTTGCATACCCACGGGGGATACTTGAAAACTGAGGTAAAAAGAAAATTGGAAGCTGTAAAAGAAAGGACATATGACATATTAAGTACTCGGATGTTTAAAAAAAAATGTATAATATCAGCAGAGGCACTCGATTTTTTATCACCATCAATGAACCTTTCCATGAAAAAAAATGTTATTAATATTTTGTTCAACAGAAAGTGCCAATCGATGTTGCGTTGAGTCTACCAATGTTCCTTCGTCTTTATCTGATATGCCGTGTGATGCTTCTACACTCGAAGCTTTTCACGGACGCGTCATCGAGAAGTATCGGTGCTCTCAATCGTATCAACTTCAATACACGGTGAGTGTAGTAGTTGCATGTATATCCACACATACTTGAATGTTAAAAAAAGGACATGCTGCTATTATATAATCGCTAAAAGCACACAAAAAAATAACCTATTATAATATCCTACTTTCAAACCTCATCTTTTAAATCACCAAACGCCATTTTCATAAATCAAACCCTTTTCCCATAAATATTTCCTTTCTGTTCCCAAAAAAAAGAAGAATGTCAGGGTGTGCTATGCTTTCTTTGGCGTGTGCTTAGTGTCTTTTACACACAATCCTTGATTTTTATGAACATGTCATGATATTTTATGAAGAAAAAAATCTCTCTTTCTTTCAAATACCTAGTTTCGTGCTAAAAACACTGATGACTATATGTCCTGGTACAGTGTTACTAGTTTTCATGGTGTCCTTATGGATTATCGCATCGTGGACACTTCGTCAATGCGAAAGGTACGTACTCGAAAATCTTTCTTTCATTTTTAACTTTTCTCTTTCTTGTTTCTTAACAAACTTAACTCCTTGTTCTTTGAAAAAAGTGTTCCATTTTTTTCTCTCTTTCTCTTGAAAAATGGAGATGTATATTTTTTTCTCTTGAAAAAAGATGAAAAATGATTCACACTATAAGAATGTCTGCACTCTTCTCTCTCTCTCTCACCGCGAATATATTATTATTCGTATTTTTATATATTTTTTTAATCTTTTTATTTGGAAATGTTAGTATAGTTGTTATAATCCTTTTTCATAATAATGCTTGCGTTTAATAAACCATTGTGCCTAATGATCATCTTATATATGTTTCCCTTTTTTCTGTGTGTTACGTAAATACACGAGGGTTTTTTTTGAAAAAAAAATCTATACTAAAAAATGCACTCGTGTGCGTGTGTTTTAATGAACTTTTGTGGGTTACCTTTTCATTTGCATGGAAAGTTCATTTATTTTATTTTCTCAGGTTTTTATTGCTGTGCAGTTACGTAAATAATTGTAATGAATTTTGAAGGGTTTATTTTTAAAAAGAAATTTTGTATATATTTTCTCGAATAAAATTTACAATTTTATTAGCACAGCCCTTTTCAAAAAACTTTATACCAACACCTTTTCTTAACCACCCATATAATCACAAGAATACTTAAAATTCAGCGCATTATTATTCTTGTAACTATTTTTGTTTCGCTATTAAATGTCGTATGTCGTGTGTTTTGTGTGTTTAAACTCTTTTACGTGTGTGGGCAACATAAAAAAGTTGGCAAAACTCAAGGGGGTTTTTACAAAAACAAACCAAGAGTTTTTGACTTCAAAAGTGACCGTGTTTCATGTTTACAGAAAAATTTGGAATGATAAAAAAATGTAAAGTTGCTAAAATCTCATGTGTTTATTATTACCCCTCTATTTAAAATAATCAGAGAGCATAGAGAACATGTAACTACACATCAGAGTTTTTGGATTGAATATGGATATCATTATAAATATATATTTGTACATACGTGTTACTTGCATCATTTATAAAAGCACGTGACTATAAATAAACAAGTAGGAGCAGTAGTAGTAACAAAAAGGCTAAAGTATTTATGATGAGAGCATACACTACAAACTACACTACACACACATTTCGCATGTTTTTAACAACTAAACAAGGTACCATTTCTCTCTTTCTCTCTCTCTTTTACCAAAGTAGTAAAAGCATTTTGTTATTTCCTTCTTTTTACGATTAGCACAAAATTGTAATCTCGAATTTCATTGTTTGGTTTATTGCATCGTTTAAAACTAACTATCGTGTGAGTGGTGGTCTAGTGTTTTGTTTTTGTTTTCGGGAGAATATTAATCTAACGTTTTGAAAGTTTTTTTATTACTTGCGAGAGAGACTATGNTGGAAATAGGCGCAGGGAAATGCACAGAGAGCAAATAGCCATGTAGCTAGAAAGCCAGTGTGCTTTTTATTAGTTTTGAAACATAATAATAATAAGAGGCATGATAATATTAAGGTCATGTACACAGTTTGTGTTGTTGTGCGAAGGAAAATGACTTTTTTTCTTCTTTCAAGTGAATATGTTTTTGTTAAGTGGTTTCGGCTAAAAGTATAATAATATGCATATATATAAATCCCATGTTATAATATTTGATGCTTGTTTTCTTCATGCCTACGTGTTAAAAAGTATATATACATGCATGTATTTAAGTATTTGAGTATTAATGGCTCTTTTAACCAACTTTTATATATAGCTCTCTCGCTATATTGCTAGCTGTGTGTGTGAGTGAAGCACACACACTACTTGGTTTTTGGTGTTCTCTAAACTCAAGCTCATGATGCTAGAAAACGACGAAACTCACGATAGTGTGTCGAGTAGAGAGACAAAAAAATCGATATTGATCCTTCCGAAAAAAAATTTCTTGAAACTTTCTGCTGCTACTACTTCTACTGTTTTGTTGTGTGTGTGAGTGAGTTGAGCTGCTCCTCTCTGCTGCTGTCTCTTGTGTGTGGTGTAGTAGTAGAGCTATAAGTCTTTCTCTCTATCCTAGCTATTTTGCATAAATATATTTCTTCATGTCTTCTTTCCTTCTTGTCTCTCTCTTTTAGTTTTTTAGACTTGGCTTGTATTTTATTTGCACGTTTCTCTTTTTATCAAGACACCATAAGCATTATTCTGATATTATAATATGCATATTTAAAGAGCAGGTGTGTGGCAAGTAGATACGAATGTAAGAAATGGAAAAAAATGTCTTTTGAGGAGGTACATAAAAGATTACGGGTGAAATTAAATGTCATCATCATCATGTATGTATAGTCATGTTTATGTCCACACATCGATTTTATATGGAGAAAATTATGGTCGTGTTCAAATAGTCGGCGAGTTTATTTCTCTTTCCTTTTTATCATCAAGGTCAGGTAGGTTTGTTGGAATGTAAAGTGTACACATACACGTGTGGAGGTTCCTTTTTTATTATTTGATAAGGGACAAATTTAGTTGTGTGGAGAAATTTTGCAGTTTAATTTTCGTGACAATTCGCAATTTCAGTTGTGTCGAGACAGCACAGAGCACATCTGCTTTGAACTCTTTCGGGACATCTGGCACTCTTACATGATTTGTGAGAGCGCAAGCGAGTACGTTTTACAAGTGTAGGAGAGGTGTGGTACACTAACGCATTGTAAATCAAATTAATTGTTGCAACGTCCAAAGCAGGTTATGTTTTGTCAAGTTTTTTTTCAAGTATTTTTTTATATATTTAGGGTACAATAGTCATTTCTCATTGCCAAAAAAAGGAAATTATGGTAGTTCGGGGATATGTGATGATGACGATGATAGTTTTTTGGCGAACGATTAGTTTTTTTTGTTGTTGAGCAATCCTGACACAAAAATAATAATGTTG
>JAITYZ010002054.1:0-12981 GCA_027744595.1 Paronellides praefectus
GTTTTTTTCCTGGCTTGCTGGCCTTGTGATGATGATACCCGTTACCTTTTGGATTGGTTTACAGGTGAGGAGAGTGAGATTGAATTTTTTGGTTCGACAGGTTAGACGGGCAGCTGAGATGATAGAGCAGAACTAGCCGTACGCACAATGCAGCAATGCAAGGGAACAAGAAATGGAAAAAAATGAAAAGGAAGAAAATCAGGAATCAAGTTGTATTTTTCTCCTCTTTTTGTGGACTTGTTCTCCTCTCTGAACCAAATGAACTTGGAATCCCAGTTTCCTTTTTCAGGCATTGCTACATTGCGCACACACTAAACATAACATTATAATATAACCACCACACCAGTTTTTCATAAAATTATCAGCTGATCAAGATGATGATGATGATGATGAGTGTGTGTTTAACCACAACAGAGAAAAAATTGGCCAAAACTGGATTTTCAATCGTCAATATTTACAAATTAGTGAGCACGCTCTTTTCCCTCTCTCTCTCTCGTACCTCTTCTTGGTTAACTTTCTTCTTTTGGACCAGTATATTCAGTTCAGTAGTCTGTATCCTTGCGAGAGAAAAAGTGGAATTTGTTTGCGGGGATGTCCGTTTGCGTTTGTTTGTCGGTATGATATGCAACTCAACAAGTTAACGTGAGCGAGGAGAAGTTGACCTAGTTCACCTCTCACAGAAAAAATAAATAAAAAATACAACACAAAAGATTGTAAGCTAGTCTTGTTTTTCACTTTCCACTATTTTATCAAATCATTCAACAACTTTTTTTTTCTACAACTGCACTGCTGATGCCGTAATAATAATAATGATAAATACATAATCATATAGAGAGACAGGCAGACTACTGATACGGATATAATACCAGTTGATGTGTTCTGTGCAAAACCATAAAGTAAAAATATTTTGATGATTGCAATGCAACCAGAAAAAAATGCAAGAAAGGCTGGAAGAACCTGAAACTGGAACTTGGATTGGAACTAGTTGAATTGAATGAAATGACCTATAATAAAATAAAACAAACGGGACAAACTTCTGTGGAGCCTGTTGAATAGGTGAAGATGTACATTTGTGATTCCCAAATCCAAAATGTGGCAAAACGGATAGTAAATGAGGAAATAACTAACCTTTGCAATTAAAAGTTTATCTATCTAAACTCAAATTAAATATCATCGTTTTAGTGACTCAAAATGCCGACTTTCAAATTCGAAGTATATATTTTTTCTCACCCTCACATTCATTAATATTTTGACAATATCTTTTAAAATAACATAACCTACTCAAAATCTTATTATATTTAAAAGATAACGTTTCTCCCTCATCAATAATAATAAAGCAAATTAGATAAAAGAAATTGTAGTTTGATGCTTTTGTTTTGTTAAAAAACTTTAAAAAAAATGTGAAATGGCCCATAGGAATTTTGAAACATGATTCTTTACTTTACTCGGGAAAAATCAGAGACGAGAGGACACAAAAAAAAATAGTCAGAAGAGTGCACACATCTATGAAAATAAATACAAACACACATATTATGCAACAAAGCTTTTTATATTTTACTGCGACTCGGACAGAATTTCAAGTGAGCAAAAGCAATAACAATTTTTTTTCTGTATCTTCTTCTTCTTCTGAAAAAGGCTTGAGGCTTTCTTTTCGGTGGTGGTGGTGTTGGTAAAAAATGTTTCCTTGTTGCATGCTTTGCATGTGTGCTTATAAAAAAATAAAATATTCTTAACTTTGGTTGAACATTTTTTTTTTGCTGAGACTTGTGATGTGAGAAAGCTTCTTCTATTTCAGGTAAATTGGTACATTTAATACTTGACCGACCAAAAAGTACACACAACCTTACAAACACACACACACGCAAGTTGAATGTTGAATGAAAATGATGAATGCTCAAGGCGCAGGTGGATTTTTACTTAAAGATGAGAGTATTGAAATAAATGAACTGATGACCATGATCATGATGATGATGATGAGAAAATAAGACGACAGAGAGACGAGTAAAAAAAAGCCATGTCCATCTTTCTGACCATCCATCCAAGTATAAAATAAAATGTATATTTTTTGTATGTGATGCTGCTGCTGATGGTCATCTTGTCTACTTTTCCTTCACCACGCCACACATCTCAGTTTACATCTATCCATTCGTCTGTGAAAAAATATTTGAACGATAAAATTGAAAGTTTGAAAATAAAGCTGGAGTGAAGACAACAACGAACATCATCACAAGAAAAGTAAAGTAAAGGAAGTAAGAAGCAAAATGAAAAGGATTACAGCAGAAGAAGAAAATCCTTATTTTTAAGTGAAGAGAGGATGAAAATGAAGATCAAGTGCAGAGATCAAGCGGAAAAAAATAGAATGTAACAAAAAAATATAAAAGAATAACAAGAAAATCTTTAAGAAAAGACAAAAAGGTAACCTGAGTCTCTCCGCTGGCTGCGCTGGAGAAATAAAACACGAGGCGCGCGGTCCACCAGGTAAATAAATACGAGCACGCAATGAAGTGCGCAATAAAATATATTTTTTTTTCTGTTGAGAGACAATATGTATTACATATATACATACCCCATTATATAACATACATATATCATAACTTGAATTATATTCCTCTTGATGCACTGAAAACATATATTTTTTTAAAAACATTATTGGTTCAGTCCACCAAAGGCCAGATAGAGTCCAGCTCGAATTTCGAAATGAAGGATGAAGCAAAAGTTTTAAGGGTCACTTCCACCACTGCACCATCGTAATAAACGAACAGATAGCATCATCATTTTCATAATATTTTTTTTCCTGCTTGTTATTTTAAGTTTTTAAGAAGAAGAAGAAGTGTCAGAGGAAACCAAGAAAGTGTGCAATGCAATGAAATTAACTGCAGAGTAGAGAGAATCTCTCTGAGAGATACACATATTTCTTTTTATAGGAAGCCAAGGAAAAAAGACGACGTGAGTCTTAGATTCTTCCAAACTAAAAAATATATCTTATAAAGCCTTGTGTGCTTGTGAGCAAAGCAGCTCATTCAGAATTTATTTTAAAAAATCCTTTATTGTCTGCTGCTGCTGCTGTTGCTTTTTTAGCTGTACGATTTACGAGGATTGTCTGGAAAAAAAATTGTGAATCCTTTTAGTATTTTTTTTTCTTCTTAAAGGTTGAAGGTTGCTAGTTATGTTGAAGATGAGATAGTATATAAATATAACCAAGTGAGAGATGAGTACACACAAGATCCAAAAGACCAAAAAATGCAATGCAATGATAAAAAAATATATGCTTATACTTTATATGGTTTACTTTTTGTAATACTTATGTCTCACTGTCTGTGAATCTTTTTTTCTGAGCAGTCGCAGTCGGTTAAAAAAATGTTATGATAATGCCTATCAAGGTCAAAAGACAGAGAGAGAGATGAGATGATGTAAGTAAGCTTAATTCAGCGAGTGTCATATAATCAGCAGCAGCAGCACTAAGCACACAAGGTAGCGTATAATATGATATTACACACACATCTTTGTTTTTGTGCGGTGGAGGCAGTAGTGATATAAGAATTCAATCAAGCAGAATGAATGTTACACGATTTAATATTATTATCATTTTGGTAGTAGTAAAGGTTTTTTTTTGCTCAATCGTCTCTCTCAACTCTCTGTTAAAAAGCACAAAAAAGTCAAAGTCACCAAATGATCGTCATAGTCATAATATGTATCGTTATCCTCCGTCGTCGTCGTTAGTATTTCTTCATGTCATCTGAAACATGATCAATTCAAAGTTTATGGTAAGTGGCAAGTGAATAAATATTATTATGCCTATAAATAGGCATCATTATCATCATTCGCCAGCATACAGAATAAAAAAAGAGCATCACACAGGTAAATTGCGTGATATGATGATGCCTTTGCGTGTATGTAGGAAGGCATGAATACATAACCATTTGGCAAAATATATATACATATTATAGCCTGACATGCCATATAAAGCCAGTGAGTATATATAAATATTTTACATTATGCATAAAAAAGAGAAAATCCCCATCCCATTTCAACATTATACCACCACCATACCACCACCATCATTATCATTTAATTTAAATACATTTGCCGCAATTAAATTATAAGACAAGCACTTGCAGGTTGGCTTTCTTTATTGAGTCTGTTTAGTCGTCTGCTTTAATGTATGGTTCAGCAGACAAGGTTTAAAAAAAACAAAGACTTTGGACTCTGTTTTAACAGTATCTATCAATTGAAAGAATATAAGAAAAGGATAATATGATAATGAAGTTGATAATGACGATCTTGCTGATTAAGATGATATGGTCTCTCTCGCAGTCAATGTCACGGTTAAAAATAACATAATGTGTGCAGTTTGATGGTTTGACTTGACACAGTGGCAAAAAAATACTCGATCAATAATACAAAATACAACAACAATAAAATTAAATGGGTCTTCTTCATTTTTCGCACTTGTTGTTTTTATTTAGTGTCAAGCTAGTTATTTTAAAGCAGAATTGTTTACAAAAATATATTTTGAAAAAAATACATGGGTGTAAAAAATGTATGTGCATCTACAGGTATACTAATTGTCAATTGTGTATATAGGAAGTACATATACACAATATACATACATAAATGGCCCGCCACGCCTTTTTAAGTTTGATACATTTTTTTAAAAACTCAATAATAAATAAGTACCATGTTTACTTGTTGGAATGGACGATCCATCATTTTGCCTGCCTGCAGGTGGTGGTGGTGTTACGCTGGTGTTATCAGTAAAAATTAAACAAGTGGTGTAATTCAACCGGTGAAAATGATTGTGAGATGGTGGTAGTCGCAAGTCCTAATACAAAAGGCATAAATACCTGCTATTATTTGAAAGATGTAATGTTTTGAGGTGACAGTGCTGCTGCTATGCTGCAACTATTGCTGCTGTTTTCTGATCTGATAACAATCAAAAAGAAAATTATCTCGGTCCGAGAACGTGAAAAAATTATTATTAATCTTTATGACTAGTAGTACGGCTATAAGTACATAGGAGAAAAGGTGCAATTTTTGTGACATGACAGAAATTAAAATGCAACAAGACAACGAAGAAGAATGAGATGATGGGGGATGAGTAAAAAAACGGTAAGAGTGGCGCTAGCGCTACTTTATACACACACACACACACACACGGATCTACGGATATTTCAAAAGTTTAAGGTTTTGTAAAAAGAAAAAAGTTGGGCACATGATCGGAGGACGGATGCCTTTTGGTGGTGGTGTGGTTATAGAGAGAGGTGACGGTGATAATATATAGCAAACTGGTCGCATCATCATCAATATTATCTCAACTCGTCATCATCATCCTTTCATTGCAATGTGTCAGGACACTTTTTTCTTCTTCTCTCTTTCTTGTGTAGTAGTTGTGTAGAGTGTGTGTGATAGTAATCATTATGATTATTAGTGATTGAGAAAAGTTCAGCGAAAGGAGAAAGATTTACGAGAAGAAGAGAATCTATACCTATAATATATAATATGTTGAATGTGTATTTATTGCAAAGAAGATAGAATAATGGAGAGAATATGTAAGTGCTGCTATTATAATGGCTTTGTACACATTATATATTTATATACCTTGGCTGTTCAAGTCAGTATATATAGTTTGTGTACAGAACATTGATTCATGGGAAAAGCCTGTAGAATGAGAGATTTATGGTGATGATCTTGCACTGGTATGAAATCAGAATTCCTTTGGAGATTTACGAAAAGAATGCACAATGAGTTGGTGGACGCAGGGATTTGTGCATACTTTGTTGCCTCGTCGTAAAAGCAATAAAGCATTCCATTCACCACAAAATGCCAATTCTCAATTTACCCTCCTCTGCATATTATCGTGATGATGATGATGATGATGAAAGTATCAGGTGAAGATGGGATTTTCTTGTTTATTGTTTAAAAACATTCTTTTGGGGAAATCCTTAGGAAAAAAAATGCAAAATTGAAAATTTGAAAACAAAACAAAAGTCTTTTGAGTTTGTATCTTGTGTGTATATACAAGAAAGAATGAAAATGACTTGTCCATAGAGGGAGGCAGAGATAAATGATCATTGTTTATTGTTAATGTGAAAAAGGAAAAAAAATTAGAAAGAATTTCCATTTTAAAATATAACCAGACATACACATGTACATGTTTAGGTAGGTAGGTATATAAAAAAATGTCATGTTGTCTTGTTCCCTGTCGCCTGTCGGTAGCATTTCCCAAATGAATACAAACTTTTGCCACTACTGAACCATTTCATTACGTATGAAAAAATCCTTCTACTAATGGATACAGTGAGAGTATAATATCACACAAACACACACACATACACACCCACGTTTTCCTACCACTGACTCACCAAACAAGTAGAAAGACTACATATATGAGAAAATGAAAAATAGGTAATCATTTTTCAAAAATGTATAAAAAAATGGAGTGGCAGAACAGTAAGCTTTAGTCACTGGCAGCATAGCAGCTTGTTAAAAAAAAAGAGGAAAAAGGAGAGTGTGAAAATGCTACCTCTGCAATGTCCAAAATGAAATGGAAACAAAATGTTTGTAAAAAATACAAATCCATTAATAAACTTGAGATGAAAATGAATTTTCAAAATAAAATATAAAAAAAGCTTATTGATATTCATTGAAAATATATTATAGCTACCTACATAAATAAATAAAAAAATGTATTGGGTTTTTTTATATTGAAAGGAATTTTTGTTACAGGTTGCTCCTGCTGCTGCTCCTGCTCAATGCACGCAGGAGCACGGTAATATGGAGTGAAGACAAAGAAGAAAAATTGTGTGTTTATGATGAACGCACTTATCATTTGCTCCTTAAAAGGAGGCACTCATATATTCCTATTATATTACACACACATATATAAAAATGTTTATATAAATATGGGTATTGTAGTATGATGATGGGAGTAGATTACTACAAGTATATATTTGAGAGGAGGACAGAAGAAATGATATTGGACTTGTTTCTAAAAGGCTATCTTGCTGATTCTCTCTCTCTCTCTCTCTTGTTGCTGCTGCTGCTGTTGATCTACATGTGTAACATTAATATAACAATGGTATAATAAATGATGCAAAATATTTTAGATATTGATTGCATTGTATGTTATATGCATATTTATTGTCATTCATTAATATTCACATTCAAAGAGAGAGAGAAAAAAAAGTATTTTATACAGGAGCGAAAGAGAGGAGCAACAGCAAAACATATCCACATCCTCAAGTCTCGTCGTGAAGAAAGAAAGACACACAATCATGATCAAATTACTCCCATTTTTATTGTGCCTTGTGATCTCACCACTGATCGCTATCATCATCATCAACATACTCATCATCTTACTACGTATCAATCGCTCTTCTTGTTTTAATCATTCATGAGACAGGGAAGGAGCTTGTGAGAAGCTTGTGAGATGTAAGTTTGCTTATCATTTTTTAATTCTATTTCATCGCCCCAACACTCAACTCTCTCTGCTCTCTGTATATATACAACATCTTTGTTTTCTTTTTGCATCTTTATGCACCTGTTCATTTATCAAACAAACGATATCTCATGTTTCCCTTTTTATCTCATCTTTTTCTTCTCTCTCCTTTTTCATTTCAAACTAGTTTGATTTTTTGATAGCTGCATTTTGATTGTCTCTCATAACCCATTCAACAGTTTTTCTTCTTCTTCTTTTGCTATACCCTTTTTTGATTGTTTTTATTCCTTACACGATTTTTGCAATTTTAATTACAAAAAAAGGAATATAAAAGAGATAAATTGTAAACATTTTATGTGCTCTTTTGAGATCATATTTTTTTTTAAATATTGATCATTTTGAACTGTAACAATCAACGACAGTCAATCAGTCTGAAGTCTGATTGACTGTGGCAACAGTTTTTCATTTTTGCTAATCAATGATCTGGTTGTAATGGCGGCAGCGGCGTCGTCGTCATCGTCGGCAGCAGCAGCAGCAGCCGTAGCAGCGGCAGTATAAAAAACCGTTTTCTGTTTCATATTCAAATACATAATACTACATTTATATATTGTATACATGGTATTCATACTTACTTTTACTAACCACCGCGCCACATCAGATCATCAACATCATTATTGTAAAGGAGCACCCAACCTTGCAATAAAATAATAAATTGGTTTACTCTCGTGGGTGCTCTCTGGTGTTGATCGATTTTGATAAGTTGACAGTGATGATGATGGTGTGGTGGTGGCCGAAAGGTTACTAGTATTATTATTATTATTATTATTTTCTCTATATTTTTTTTACTGTTCCTTATTTTGCCGGTCTCATTTTCTTATAATTTTTGTTGTTGCTCAAAATGTGCATACATCCTGGTACAAAAAAACATGATGACGGTAGAAAAATTATTATTGTTGTGACTTTGTGATTTTGATTTGCTTTTTTATAGTAACAATAAAATTGTAACAAGAATTGATTTTGATTTTTGAATTGTCGGCCCCTCCTGCTCACTGATCATCACACCAGTGTGATCAACACGCAGCGGAGAGTATTTACATATAATCTATAGCTACCTATTGTATATACAAGGGCATAAAAAAAAGGAGAAAATTACAATTTTTGATTAATACCTTTTTTAACGTTCACAAGCTCACAAGATACTTTTTTTTACCATACACCCATTTTTTTCTTGAAAAATAAAAAAAATCATCTTTATATACTCAGATTGTCTCATTTCAGAGTTTTCGTCGTTTTTTTTTGTTTGTGTGAAACAAGTTTGAAGATGATAGGATAAGCAAGCAGAACACAAAGCACCCTTGGGGGTTGGTTTTTGGTTTGTCTTTTGCGATTCATCAAACTCAACATGAGCCATGAGTCTCTCTCTCTCTCTCTCTCTCTCTTGCGGTAAAAGGCTTGTATAAAACAAATTTGTACGTGGAGAAAACAGAGAAAGAAAGAAAATATCTACCTACATGACCTGCTTGTATACATAATTCCACCAAAAGAGTTTAGCCAGTAAATCGGTGGGCTGGGCATTCTCATTTATTATAACAGCAATAATATGTGCATACAGTGTCGTTTTGCCTATTATATATCAACACACTAAACACAACCACATAATATTTTACTTTTCATCTCTGATAACTTTTTTTTTGCGAATTATACTCATTTCTTCGAAAAAAAAAATTATAAAGAAGCATGAGGTATGTACATACTACCAATGAGCTTCCAAGCGCCACACAGCCACTTAATCAAAATCAAAATAAAAAAGTGCATTAAATATACACAAGCCATATAGCCACTTATAGTAGAACATCAACCTAAACAGAAAAAAAACATTTTTTATAACAGTTTGAGTAATATTATAATATGATTATAAATTATTTTGTAAGCCCATTGTTATACATAATATTTCATTTTTGCATATATATTCAACATTATCATATTACATTATTAATAATAATAGCAACAACAACAACGAAACAACGTCAGTAGTCAGTCGGTACAAAAAAAGAACAGTGAGGCATGATGATATACACAGAAATATTATCTATCTGCGCCCTCCCTCTCTTGTCCTTTTCTCTCTTTTAAAAAAAACTCTTCTTTTTTTGCAAGAGGAGTAATCTGAGAGCAAATAATTTACAAGCTTTGTTAAAATAAGTGTTTCTACACACACACACTGTGTACAACAAAAGGATACACACTGGTTTTTTCACTGTATACATTATTTTTTACTATCATCTACTACCACCACTGCTGCTACTACTACTACAATAACATCAACAACAACACAAGTTATATATCAGCAAGAAGGAGAAGTGAGTACACGCTACTATTATTGTACTACTACTCTTCCATATCACATCATCATAATCGTTGTAGTCGTATCAGATCAAAATAAACGATAAAGTAATTTTTTTTCTTTTGTGTTTGTGTCTTACATGCATACATTCATACACTTGTTCAAAATATGTTCATCATGATCATCATCATGATCTTCATTATATTATAATGTATTATGAGCAAGTACAGCTCCAAGCTGAGCTATGTGCTCTGAATTTTTGAGTAGCTCTTCCGAGCATTTTATGATTCCTTTCTGATAAAATAAAATGTATACCAGCTTCTTATAAACAAAGTCATAGGCATCGTAATAATATATTGTAGTAATCTATAACAATCTATGGAGAAGAAGGAGAAGAAGAAGAAAAAACTATATTTTAGATGAATCGTTTTTTTTGGCCACATGCATTTACGCATGGTGAATATATAATATATTATACAAATAATAATAGTGCTACCACACAATGTAATATGTACATAGCAAAAATAATAATAATAATATTGAATTTGGAAAGAGAAAAATTGATAAAAAAAAAGAGACATATTACTTATTTAGGTATATCGTTCATGGGACAGTGCACAGCTTCTTCGAGGAGAAAAGGAGAAGATCATCATTCACCATTAAAATTACATTTTTTTCTGTCTCTCCATGTTTCTGTCTGTAAAAAAATAAGATGTATGCATGCATGTTTATTTTTTGTTAGTTGAGCAATAATGCAATGATTAACTGGATCATTGAAAAAAATAGAGAGAGTATTAAAAAAATGGAGAGAAGAGATATTTTACGCATGTGCAAGCACAGTATAGATTAAAGGACATATAGCCAGTCAAGAAGGAAAGGCACTTGTAAAAAAATACGACAAAGAAGGAGGTTTATAGGAAATAAATAAATACAAAGTGATTGCCATTACCGATAAATAATATATTTAAAAAAAAGTAAAGCAGGTGATGTCCACTCAAGTCTTAAGTCTTCTTGGTAAAAAGTAAGGTTGGTTGGGATGAATAGGAAGATGATATAAAAAAATGTCTCCTTCAGGGTGGATGATAGAAAGAAGAAGAGAAGATGAGCAATGTTCCATGTATGTATGTTGACGTAAAGAAGGCATGGTTAAAAAAAATAGGAAGAAAAAGAAAGGTTGAGAGTTGAGTGGAAGAAGAAGAGTGAAGAGGAGAATTACATTTTTTGTTGGTTTGATTGATTTTGTGGTGACAGGAGTTGGCAGAACCATGAATCAAGTTGTACTCAAGTGTCACCCTCTTCGGACTTTTGTGACTGTACCATGTAAACTTGGTATATAACAAAATAGGTTATAGTAATA
The DNA here is from genome assembly GCA_027744595.1 of Paronellides praefectus. Taxonomy (NCBI): domain Eukaryota; kingdom Metazoa; phylum Arthropoda; class Collembola; order Entomobryomorpha; family Paronellidae; genus Paronellides; species Paronellides praefectus. The sequence goes on from JAITYZ010002054.1 coordinate 11,137, forward strand.
ATATGTTTAATGGGTATATATACAAAAAAAGAATTTAATATTTTTTGTTGTTGTTTTTTTTGTGATTGTGACCATCAGCATCATTATTGCTGTTATCATTGCTCTACTACTATTATTATTATTATCTGTGTATATTATTATTGGGTTTATGTATGAATATTAAAGTATATTTTATAATCCTTTTCTAGGAAAGAATATTAATAATAATGAAAAGGGTATTAGCCAAAACTATTATAAATGTTATGTCCACGTATTTCCTTACATTCACAGTAAAAAAATGTTAATACCTAGTAATTTTACTCTATATATTATTTTCCCTCCTCCCCCATACGTAAATGTATACATACATACATTTATATAAATATATATTATATACACATGTCTGTGTTAATATATTCACAAGTTATATAAGAAAGCTTACGTAGGAAAGGGGAAAAAGTGGTTTGTTTATCAGGAATCAGATCTAAATCTGTTCAAGAATTACCCAGTATATATAATATAATATGCAGTAATAACAATAATAATAATAACAAGCATTTTTGTGGTTTAGAGGGTTCTAGATTTAGTTACTCATCCTTGTTTGCACAATGCAAGGCATAAGTAATAATAATAAATATAAAAAAGAGTTAAGCTTTGCTGAATTTTTAAATATGGCTATCTATCTAATGTTTCAGAAATAACATGCATTTTAATTTTTTTTATGTAAGTTGATTTAATAATTGACAAAGATTCTTTAGTCTAATTCACTAAATGGAAAAACTTTCCGTGACGAAATATGCAAAAAAATAGGTGTATGGCATTGTTGCATGTCACCCCATACTTTTGGCAAATTCGGAAAAATAGGAGTCAAAGGGAAATAATGTAATCCTTTTAAAAATAATAATAATAATAATATAACCCTGTTTTAAACGATAAATACACTTATGCATATTAATTTTTTGGATATTAGTATGCAAACATGTAGGTATACACGTTTATTCCCTTTTCTGTCTGTTATTAGTCAGCTAATCTTTTGTTCTCATTTAAACACTTTACTCACCACCACCATTATTTTATGCGCATATTAGATGATGGCATACTATTGAAGCTCCTTATCTTCTCTCTCTCTCTCTCTCTCTAATTTGTTTGTAAATGATTTATTGTGACAATGTTCTTGAAAAGGCTGCTCTTCAATTCTACTTTTTTTTATTCTCTCTCTCTCTCTCTTTTTAACATGCAAACAAATTTGCATCTTTTTATCCCCCATCTCTCTCTCTCTCTCTTGCCGTTCATAAATATACCCAAACATCTTTTACAAATTACTAACTCTCTTCTTCTTTTTTTTGTGTGTTGCCCAATGTTTTGTACCAGAAAACACGACAGCCCAACATAAATTTGCTATTTTGTATGAATAATATCACCTAAATCATATCTCTGAATTTAATAATATTTTTTTTTCTCTTCATTCTCAAAAAAATAGTAAAATATATTTGCACATAAAGTATTTAAAGAAGAAGAAATTAATATTGTGGGATTATGCAGGTATGCATACTACCACACAGTTCACAAGTATGTTCCTTAAAAAAAATAATGATGTAAATTGTTAAGTATACAAAAAAATGGTATATCATTTTCGTTGATGATGATGAGTGAGTAGAAATACAACTATCCTTTTTTACCCCTCTACCTGCTATGTAATCTGTTTATGTGTGAGATGGGGCAAAGAAAAAGAAGAAAGAAAGGTAGTAAGAAAGAAAGCAGGAGATAGAAGCTCGATGAAATATAGTATATCCACTTGAAAAAGAAGAAAATGAAGTGATTACACTTTGTAGTGAGGTTTTTTTAGTACGTTATTAATTTGCGTTT
>JAITYZ010002055.1:0-13507 GCA_027744595.1 Paronellides praefectus
TGTTGCTGTCTGTCATAGAGTATATCTCTCTGTTCTCTTGTTTCTCTCAATTGTTGTTCATCTCAGTCGTCTTCTTTCTCTTTCTTTCTGTTGTACTTTCCATTTGAAACTTTTTATAAAGCAGCATCTCTCTTTTTTAAAGCAGGGTAATATTTGGGTATAATAATGTATATTTTATGTGTGAGTACTGTAGAAGTACAGCAGAGCTCTGTCAATGCTTCTTGTAATGTACATACAGGTAGCTAGTATAATAATAACTAAGGTAGCAATAGTGGATAAAATGTAAAGTGGACTGGACAAAGCAAACAAACAAAATTTATAAAGCGACAAATATGTTAGTTGCAACTGTCGTATAATCATCATTTATTTCTTTTTAAAATTGAATTTTAAAAAATAGTTACGATAAGCAACAGTTCATTTGACAAGGTTTCAAATACATTTTTTTTGGAATCTCCACATCATCCAACCAGAACGCTTGATCAAGGCCTACAAATAATCTCTGTTTTTTATTACCCCATTGCCCACTATCACTGTAAACAAGACAGAAAAAAATTGTCTTTAACACGTTTAAAAAAGATTAACACGTTTTTTTCTTTTTACGCCATATATTTTAACAATCAGGCAGAAAAGATTGCGTTTTGTGCCCTTTTGACATTGCCTATTTTGTAAAGGTAAGTACAAAGACAAGTTTTTACAAAACAAAAATACATGCGTCATCGCCATGGAAACTACTTTTGAGTGACTTTTAGTAGTTAAAAAAGGTTAATATATACCACCTCAAAAAAAAAAATTCGAATAACTTTTGCTTCTGCATAATCCTTTGTACTACAGCTTTGAGCTTCAAACGCTTTTGCATTTTGTCTGCTTATTAATTGGTCAAGCTTTATAAAATAAAATGAGCGCAAGGACTTTAGATGCTATAAATTATAATGTCTTGCTTGACGTGTGGTCGGCTTGTTGAACACAATATATATATTTACATAAAATATATACATATTATTATATTTATCTTTAAAACTGACTATACTGTGTGGTTAAATATGGTGAACAAAATTTCCCACGATTCAATTATTAAAATGCATGTAAAAAAATGTGATTGCTATTTGATATGTTCGTTTCTTTTTCCCTCCCTCGGGATATTTTTGTGAACAAAAATACTGTCAAATAATTTTTTTATGTGCATGAAATCAACAAAATCATCCTTCGTGTTTTGTTTATAAAAAAACAACATGTATGTGAAACACACCCCTTAATTTTCTGATTTGCAAAAAAATGTGCTGACTATTTTTTTACGTGCTCAAAAAAACTTAAGTGCTACTAACAAAAAATGTTATAGGTAATATGTGTACATTTTTTTACAAAACAAACTGCACCGACTGAATTGTTAATTATTGACTTGCTCTACATATATTTGTCACTTTTATTGTGTAACACCAGCTATTAAAAAAACAATACTATTTACTTTATTTTATTTTCTTGGCTTGCTTTAACATCAAGGCTAGCAGTTTTTACAAAATCATCCTTCGTGTTTTGTTTATAAAAAAACAACATGTATGTGAAACACACCCCTTAATTTTCTGATTTGCAAAAAAATGTGCTGACTATTTTTTTACGTGCTAAAAAACAAAAGTTGCTACTAACAAAAAATGTCTTGAACAATATATAGGTAATATGTGTACATTTTTTTTTTACAAAACAAACTGCACCGACTGAATTGTTAATTATTGACTTGCTCTACATATATTTGTCACTTTTATTGTGTAACACCAGCTATTTAAAAAAACAATACTATTTACTTTATTTTATTTTCTTGGCTTGCTTTAACATCAAGGCTAGCAGTTTTTATTTTATGGAATCTCAATATACTAATCAAATAGTTCAACAAATTTCCTAGATGAATCAGAATAATTGCTAGAAACAAAACACAAAATCCACACGTTTACATTACTAAAAAAAATGTTGGAATTTCAAAAAAGAAATTTAAAAGAGTTTCAGTTTGAATTTTAAATTTCATGACAGGAAATTCGTTTTAATTAAGGGATAATGACTAATGACACTGATGATGATTAAGGAAAAGTAAGGTGACAAAATTAAAAATAATAACTATTATTATTGCTGTTGTGAGGGCATACCTGTTGACTAAAATGCATAATTGTGTGTAGGTAACATTGCTTCCGTACTATTTTAGGCAATTGGGTTTTTGAAAGTACAAACAAAACATCTATGCATTGCATAGGCATATATAATAAAATATATTATTATTGCGTGTAGTATTTGGGGCATATATATTCTCTATATATTTTAGAGCTTGTGGTTATATGGTTGAAAGTTATCCAAATTTTTAAACTATTTCTCTCTCTCTATCAATCTTTCTATCTGTCCATCTCTGTCTTTCTATACATTACTCCTCTTTAGACTTATTTTTTTCCTATTGCGTATGTTTTATTGTCCAAATTTTTTTTAGTATCACCGCTCTCCAGAGCAGTACGAAGACATTCTGACTTACGTCAATTTAGCCCTAACAATGCTCTTCTCTATCGAGTGTGTACTCAAAATCTTAGCTTTTGGAATTAAGGTAACCGTATTGAAATTTCAAATTTCAACAAAATTTTCATTCTTCTTTTTTTTTACAAAATTCTTCTTTCTCTATCTTCTTTACTATATAAAATTGTGTTCAATCCTTAGAAATAAATATATACACGACACCCAATATATTTTTTTTATTAATTTCTTTCAAAAGTTTCAAAAAACGAATTTTTTATGTGTCGCTCACTGTGTTTCTCACCTTTTCTATCAAAATATTCAATACAGATTTAAAAAAAAGACTTTGGTCCAGGTTTGCCGTGGTTTGCATTAAAAAAATATAAGTATAATTATTACTTTATTACCAAATTTTTTTATGTGTCGCTCACTGTGTTTCTCACCTTTTCTATCAAAATATTCAATACAGATTTAAAAAAAAGACTTTGGTCCAGGTTTGCCGTGGTTTGCATTAAAAAATCTATTAGAGTTGTTGGCCGTAATTTTGAAAACAATAGCAACAAATTTTAAAATAATTAGGCCGTCACTTTTACAAAAATTTTGTTCTATAATAATAATAATAATAATAATAATAATATCCTAAGCACTTTTTTTATCCCTTTTGTTGTGATGTGTCATTGTTGTTGTACTTTGATTGTTGGCAGTAGTAGAGTTGAGTGGAATTTTTTTCTCAATGTTTGATGCTCAATTAGATAATTTGATGTTTACGTAAATATTTGCTTCAACAATGTGTTTCATTGTTGTAAGTAGATATATTTAATATATTTCAGCGCCGTGTATTTAAAAGTAAACACCTGTTGGTTATAACAATCTACCGGAGTCAGCGAGAGATCCAAAAAATAATAATTTATGATACCTACACGAGAAATAAAAGACAAGTTTCAAAACAATAAACAATCCCAGATAAATAAAGCATTTCATTATTATTTATTTTGTTGAAATATAAAAAACCAGCAATCCGAAAAATATGAAAAAAATTTGTAGTTTGCCATGAAAAATTGGCAATTTATAGTTTTTATTTTGGGTTTCTTTGAAAAAATATACATCGGTTTTAATATTTATTTTTTAGGATTGTTGCAAACACTCTATCTCCCACTGCTTATTATTTTGTCAAAAATGTTTGTAGAATCTGTCGTAAAAGATTAAACATCTTATCATTTATTTAATTTTTATTACTATTTGATAATCTTGCATTTAATATGTCATTATTGTTTTCACTTGAAATTCTCGGAAGCTTTTTGTTGTTTTCTTTTTGTTTTTATACGAAAAGTAACTAAGCATTGTATAATAATTGAGAGTTATCTGTTGACAAAAACCTTTTCAGAATTTCTTTAAAGACCCTTGGAACGTCTTTGATTTCATCACTGTCATAGGAAGTATTGTAGATGCGCTTGCAATGGAATTTGCGGTAAGATTGATTTGAATTCGACAGATCGACTGTTAATGTTATTTTATGGGCGTTTTGTAAATAAAATGTATTTATTTTTGTATTCAAATCTGCAGCAAAACTTTATAAATTTAGCGTTTTTGAGGTTGTTTCGTGCAGCCCGTTTGATAAAATTACTTCGGCAAGGGTATACGATTAGGATTCTACTTTGGACCTTTGTACAGTCATTTAAGGCCCTCCCATACGTATGTTTACTGATCGCCATGCTTTTCTTCATTTATGCCATTATCGGGATGCAGGTGAGTACCGTTCCTTGTTTATCAACTAATATCTCTTCACTTTTTACACACACTTTAAATACAACCTTTTAAAAAAAATCCAATTAAAATTCCAAGTAAATAATTGACACCTTAAAAAACAAACAAATGAATAAATCAATAATAATTTCACATAAAAAACTAAAAAAATAAAAAGAATTTGACAAATATACTAGCAAAACTACAGTGTTTTTCAAAGTTAACAAAATATAAAATATATTTTTGCACAAATACAACAAAATTTATAGAAAATTTATTAAATCATAAAAAGAATTAAGTAGCCAATATAGTAGTAAAACTATAGTGAAAAGTTAGTAAAGAAAAAAAAACAGTAAATTCGCACCAAGAAAATAGTAATAGTAATAAATATATATACATATATCCAGGTGGTAAGGAAAATAAATTATGACAACAATTTGAAAAAAAAAATTGAATATATTTCTCACAAAAAATAAATATTATTTTATTTTTGTTTGTTTTTTCTCTTAAATTTTCCTTTTTCTCATCCAAAGAATGTTTTTACATACGTGACTGTTGTTATTTGTAAAGTGTAGGTTTTCGGAAATCTGAAGTTTGATCCTGACCTCTCGATCAACCGTCATAACAATTTTCAGTCGTTCTTTGCCGCCCTCCTTCTCTTATTTCGGTGAATACAATCAAAAAATCTACTCTTCTCTCTTTTTCTTCTCTGCAAAATAAATGACATAAATTCAACAGGAAAAAAATCAATAAATTCCATTTTTATTTTTACTTTTTTTTACCAAACATTAATTCTCAAAAAATTTCGCTATATATACTATATATTTTTTTTTGAAAAAAGTACTGTCAATTATATATATTCTAGTCAAAAAAAATATATATGTAAATATTATAAATAAGTACAGTAGAAATAGATGTCGTAGTTGTTGATGTTGATCAAGTACAAAAAAAATGGCAGTACTTTTTTGTATATTTTTTCTTGAGCACGAGATATCAAAATATTTATTATAACAAACCCCCCTAAAAAAAAGAGAACAAAATTATGTTTGTCTATTTACTCAATGTTGGCGCTCATGTGGCAATAATGTTGTTGTTGTTGCGGCTATATATATTATATATATATATATATCTAAATAAATACACGTTGTGTTGTACTAAACAAAAACAATAATCGTAGAAAAATATATAAAAATTGTTGGCAGTACAAAAAGTAGATTTTTTTCTCGCAGCAGAGACAGTTGTATAATTTAAACAGTAGTAAAACGTGGACAATGTTTTTTAGTCGTCGATTTAAAAAAAAATGTAGTGTGTATATTTAGACATTAATCATATAAATTTTTTATTTTATTTTCTCTTAATTTCACTCTTGTCACTTCTCTCTCTCTCTCTCTCTATCTATCTATAAATATATATCTCTCTCTTTTGTCTATACAATTTCTATATTTGTCTTTCTTCTTTGTACTTAAATGTACGTACGTTTGGCTCAATGTGCAAAAAAAACTTGAAAAACTAAAAAAAAATGATTTGTAATTTTAACAACAAAAAGTACTTGAAAGTTTTTACAGCGCAGCGGTGTCACACCACACATTTATCTATTTTGTCATGTAAATAGTACAGTAACTTGTAGAGGAGGCTTGATTTAGACGTATTAGCTAGTAGTGAGTTGAGTTGAGTGTACAAAAATATATTTGTAGATTTGTCGTGTAGATTTTCGTACAGAAAAGGTTGGTTGATTGGTTGTTGGTGCAAAAAATTATAATTATAGTAAGAAATCAAAATTATTTACATAATTTCTTACAATGACTACATTACACACACAGAAACAAGAAGGAAGTTCCCAAGTAAATAAAAAGAAAAAAAAAGACCGGAAATTTAAAGAAAAAGAAAAAAAGTGAAATTACTCGCGTTCGATTTTTCAAAAAAAAAATAGCTTTTCTATAATGGCACGTGAATATTTTGTCGCCTATCCTTTTTCCCAGGTATTCGGTAACATAGCCTTGGACCCTGAAACTTCAATCACGCGGCATAACAACTTTCGAAATTTCCAGCAAGGCCTCATGCTCCTTTTCCGGTCAGTAATAACAATGAACCACTCTGCGTGTGTAAACCACAAAAAAAAAATTGGGAAGAAACAATCAAAACAAAATGATTTCTTCAACAAAAAAAGCAAACTTATAAATTTTTTTTCTAAAAATTTAAAAAATAAAGTTATTTTTTATGCATTTTTTTCCAAAACAATTTAGATAAGATATTTTATTAAATAATTAATAATTTTGCCAGATAATGATTTTTTGCCTTAAGATAATAATAATATCTTTTGCTCGATTATATAAGTTCTTTAAAAAAAATATTTACTGCCAAAAGTTTCCCATTTTTATACAAATTTCTTATATGAAGTCTCCTCATTTTTTCTTTTTTATCGCTGCGATCATTATAAACTCTAATTTTCCAAATTAAACAACAAAAAAACAACATGATTTCCTTTTAAAAAAATTATTATTATTAAAGCTCGTTTTATTCTACTATTCAGTTTATTTTTCTACCTGCGCTGCTATGCCAAAATAAAAGGCCAAAGGCTTATTAAAACTCCCCATCTCCTCAAAAAAAACATAAAATAATATAAGATGACTTACACAAATGAAATTTAAATACATTTATATTATTGAACAAAAGTTTTATCTCGTTCAGTTTTTTACCGTTACGATTATAGTAATAATTATTGATTGTAAAAAGTGCAGGGAATACCACAAAAAAATCACAATTAAAACTGATAATTTTTTGCATGCTGCTTGAGCATGGCTTTTAAAGTTATGATAATGATAATAATAATAATAATAAAATAATTGTACTCCAATTTGTATGAAAAAAATATAACCAAAAGAATGTATAGCTTGAGAACTGTAATATATAACGCTTTCTAATAACAAACCCCCCCCCCCNTTTTTAAAATAAAAATTATAAGAAAGCATCATCATCCTAACCAAAATTAATAATAAAAGCTCATTTAAAACAATAATAATGAAAATTTCTTTTCTTTTTCAAAAGAAGCGGAAAGGCAATAAAAAAAATGTTACACTTTTTTGTGTTGTAAAAAATGCAACATTTTTAAATTGCCTTTCCGCTTCTTTTGAAAAAGAAAAGAAATTTTCATTATTATTGTTTTAAATGAGCTTTTATTATTAATTTTGGTTAGGATGATGATGCTTTCTTATAATTTTTATTTTAAAAAATGAAGTGTAATTATGAATCTAGGAAACATGCTAATATGAAATTATTTTCTTTGCATGCGAAAAAAAACAATTGTCAAAAAACTATAGCTGTGCAACGGGAGAGTCCTGGCCTTCCATTATGCTTTCGTGTATTAAGGACCGACCTTGTGATCCTTTATCGAATAAAGACGAAGATTCCTGTGGTTCCAATCTTGCCTATGCGTATTTTGTATCTTTTATCTTCTTCTGTTCATTCTTGGTAAGATTGAAGAAAATAAATATCTTTAATAAATTCAGTTTATGTATAGTACATGCGTGGGTGGGTGAATTAGCAACCGGAAACGAAAAAAAAAGATATTAATTTTGTTAAACCAGAGGAGATGGACGCGGCGGATAAGGAGCTCCGGGAGACGATCAAGCATATTTGGCCGCTACAAGCCAAGAAAATGATTGATCTTGTCGTGCCAGCACCAGCGGAAAAGGGGCTAAAGAGAATGACTGTGGGAAAGGTGTATGCGGGATTGCTAATTTGTGAAAATTGGAAAACAACCAAGTTTGGAAAAATACAGCCGGCTAGTGGGGTTCCGGTAAGTGCGATATTTTCATTCTGTAAATTGGAATGCCCAAATTATTTTTTAAATCTTTTTTCTTCAAAATTACAAAAATCAATATTTTATTTATGTATACCTACCTATTTCTTCAGAAAAAAAAGTTACCTATATTAAGTTCATAATAATATTCAGGGCCCCTAATTTCGCTATGTCTAATAATTTGTTTCAGTTTTCAAAGAAATAATACAAAATAATACGAATAACAAATTACATATCTATATTATAAAATAAAATAATATATAAATGATCTAAGATATATATAAAAAAATTCCAAGTAGTCAGGTAGAAAAATAAATAAATAGAAGGCAGAGAACTATAATCATTTTTTAAACAAGTTTTAAAAAAACGAAAAACAAATTCAAAACTGAATTAGAAGTCATCCGGACTCCTGCGTTGTATAATGGACATGGCAAAGACCCATAACCACGATGATAATGATGGTGGTGATGAGGAGGAGGAGGAGGAAGGGATTTTGGACGGGGAGGATGGCACTTGTGGTGGAGGGACCGATGACGGTAAAGAGTATCTTGTGTCTACGACCGGCTCCTCCAGCAACCGTAAGAAGAAACAAAGTAAACGCAAACGCTCCAGTACAAGGAGACGCCCAAGCTGGCAACTGAAAAATGGGGTTTGGCTTAAAAAAATAAAATTCAAAAAACAAACAAATAAAAAAACTAGAAAATTTGTAAACCATTTTTTTAGAATTTTTTCTGTGCAGTTAAAAATATATATATATTTCGCGAACAAAAAAAAATATATACCTATTATATATTACCTATATATATGCACATTTGCCTGCTGCGTGTGTTTAAAAAAAATATATATTTCCACAGTAGTAGGCCAGCTGCCCGCGCGTGCAGCAAAGCAAACCCACCCGAGTAATTTTTATTTTTGCCTAAAACCCCATGTAATCATAGTGAACAAAGCGTAGTAGGCGTACTTGGTAGTAGACTCAGAATCCCAGCGTATTATAAAAAATGGAGAAAAGGCGTGTGTAACTATATATATATCTTTTATATAATGTGCCNATGGAGAAAAGGCGTGTGTATATATCTTTTATATAATGTGCCATGTCGACATTTACGATTTTAGATTAAAAAAGAGATAAATAAATGGGAGTACTTGATGATAGTGCGTGAGGTTAAATGGTGTAGAGGGTGCAAACAAATAAATTGTAGAATAATATTTATATATTATACACATATTAAACAAGGTTTTCCCATCCTGTAAAATAAATAATAGGTTTACTATAAAAATTTAAAAAAAAGTGTAGATGTTGAGTATAGAACTAAGTTTTTTTTTAGCTTTTACTGGAAAAAGTTGTTACGTGACTTTGTAAAGTAGTGGTTAAAAATTATAGTAGTAAAAAATGTATTTTTAGTAGTATGTAGCATGCTAACTTGTAGTAGATTAGCACCGGAAATAGTCTTCTTTTTTTGTAGAAGTAGCGTGTCTGTGGAAAATACAATTTCGCGTGAGTTACACCCTTATTATGCCCACGTTACTCAAAGACGCTGCGCGATAATAATGACACTATAACGTATACCGTATTTATATCACCTGGTATATATGTAGATTCAGTCTAGTACCAAGGGTATTTTTGGATATTAAACTTCAAGGATACCTGGAAAAATGCACCCAATAAAAAAAATACTGTGCCTTTTGTATTTTGTATGCCTTTGAGGTTTTGTTTTCAACTTGGTACTAGACTGATATGTGTTTGTTTGTAAAATTACCATGATTTGTTACTGTTGTCGTTGTTGTGTTATATAATGTTGGCATAGACTGTAAATTTCGTAAAATTGTAAACGTACGTAAACTAGAGAGCCAGTATTGTAGTTAAAAAACATTGTACTTTGTATAGTTGTTGTGTGTGTGTGGAACCTTAACTGATCGATGCACTTTTTTTATAAAGGATGCACAGTAAAATAATAATAATAATAATATGCACAATTATCTATGTAAAATATATGCACCGATTTCTTTACATGTAAAAATGGTAAAAAACAACAATACTTTAATTTTATTTAAAAAATCGGAAATAATTTTTGTTTAGAACTATTAAATATTATATTAAATGTATATACCTATTATGGTTGGTTTATTATGAGCATGAAGGAAAAGGTAAAGTGGAAACCGTAAAAAATTGCTAGTCAGGCTAATATATTAGCAATTTTACGGTGTCAACTGATTTTTATTATTATTATTATTCAGTCGTTGATATTAAGTTGCTGCTTTGTATTTTTATGTAATTTCGAAAAGGACAATTGATAATAATGCATGCTCAATATTATATGTGAATGGACCTTATTTATGATGCATGTGAGATGATAGTTTTTATAAAAAAGTATTTTGAGTAAATTAGCTGCTCTATATACAAAGATTTAAAAAAAAGTAATTAAATAATTGTTGGTATTGAGTATATATTTTTCTTGTGTGTATTTTTTTCGGATATTTAAGATTAAATCTACATAGTTTTTAAAAAATAGTCTTGTTTGTGTAAACTAGAATCTATTTGGGAGCAGGTTATTAATTGTCACAAACTTATGATTTTACGCAGGCCATTGAACTGGATGAAATGGTGCCTGACGCTAAAGGAGGGAACGCTAGTCCACTGCTAGATGACAAGATGAGTGCAGCGGGGGGAACAAATAGAGATCGTTACGAGTTTGATCGAGAGTCCATGCAAGACATGGAGCTGAGGGAGGAGGAGGAGTTTGCGACGCGAGGTGAAGGTGGGTTGAATACTTTTATTTGTACCTCCTACTTTTATACCATTTGAACAGCCACAATTTGGATTATAATTAACAAAAAATGGTGCCTGACGCTAAAGGAGGGAACGCTAGTCCACTGCTAGATGACAAGATGAGTGCAGCGGGGGGAACAAATAGAGATCGTTACGAGTTTGATCGTGAGTCCATGCAAGACATGGAGCTGAGGGAGGAGGAGGAGTTTGCGACGCGAGGTGAAGGTGTGTTGAATACTTTTATTTGTACCTCCTACTTTTATACCATTTGAACAATCACAATTTGGATTATAATTAACAATTATATTATTTTGTTGAAATTAATAGATTCAATGTATCTTCATCCACATCATTCGAGAGGTAGGGGTGGTCGTCGAATGAGATCCCGCTCTCCGTCGCCAACTCGTATGGGAATGCAGCATAATCAAGACGTAGGTTTTAGCGACGCGGTAGAAGACATGGTGGAGTTAGTTCGAGACGAGACTTCAAGACGTGGGAGGGCTCGCAGAAAAGTGAGGGGTGACGAGTTTTGCCTTTCTCCCGTCAGATTCCGGCCAGGGTATCACGACAGTGCACTTAGTCCATCCACTTCAGATCAAGGAGCAGCAGCAGCAGCAGCAGCAGCAAACAATGGATTTCTTCCACCTAGGTACCCTGTATAAAAGTTATTAAATTAATATCCTTCATTTCCAATTTTTTTAGGTCATAGTAAAAACGTCATTTATTCGTTTTAGAATATTAAGAAGGGGTAATAACAGTTTAGAGAGATCACCAAGCCCTCCTTATAACCAAAGGCCGTATCATCCAAACGGAAGTTATCCAATGCTTCCTGGAAGACGTTCAGGTAAATAAAACGTCGTTAACATAACCCCATTTCCCCCAAACCAAATAATTACTCTAAAATCAAATGTTTACAGGTGGAAGACGTCTACCAGCAACTCCCCCTCATCCTTCAGCCCTCCGTTTGCCACCCCAAGCGAGAAACCTCAACCAGCCAGCCTCAGGTAAACAAATGATTCAACTGGAAAATCGGGGTCAGAATGTCGCCCAGTCTTTCTTGTAAACAAAAAAAAATCACTAAAAAAAATTCAAAGGCAAAAAAAAACCTTCTCTCAAACTAAAGTATAAATACACAACCTTTTTCTTTTTTCAAAAAAATCTCGAAAAATTATTATAATAAAAAAATCTTTGACCAAGCGCTGCTACTATACTTCTGCTGTGCTGCTCAACTTTTAACAAAAAAAAATCAACAAAAACCACAAAAAAATGTTATGTCTCTCTCTCTCGCATGTTGTTGTATTGATTAGGCTCGGCTGAAGCCATCAATTTCCCCAGACTGAATGTATCCCCTACTCGTTTGATGAGAACATATACTCCCGAACCACGAGGATTCCGTGGCCGGCGTGAGCTTCCACGTGAGCCCTGGAGACAAGTGACAGATCCCCGACTTAGAAGAGATCCACTCGATTTTGAACAAGCAGTTGCCTTAGGTAGGCACCAAGTTTCCACTATTCCCAATGAAGTCTCTGAACCAAAAAAAAATTAAAAATAACACATCAAAGATAATTCCACAATTTTTTTTCTAAAAATTTTTTTTAAAAAAATAAATGAAATAAAAAATTATCAGAGTCCATCCTTCTTCTTATCGCTATCTGTCTATCTATCTATTTATCTATCGTGTATCTAGAGACTTCCGTAATATAATTTTTCGCTCTATCTCTGTTTATTTGCCACCACCGTAACACCCTTGATTTCTCAGTTGTGTTCTGAACTTTAAAATAAAATAAAGAAGTTTTTTACAAGTTATATCGTATTTCCTCCCCTCCTTGTAAAATATATCCAAACCAAACATACCAAAAACCCTTGAACCATGTACCCCTTCTTCTTAATTTTTTTCTGTGTGTGTCTCTGTGTGTCTGTGACGATGATGATGTTGAGAGCCTAGAATTTTTTCATGACAAGTCGCTCGTAAAAAAAATAAATAAATATTAATGCTAATTACTAATTTAAAAAAAACTAAAACTAAACAAGTAAGTATGAGAGTCTGAGTCTCGAAAGTCAAAATGAAAATCAGAGAAAGCGATGATAATTTGTTCATGATCAAGCTCTCCACTCTCTTGCAACATCTTCTTCATCTTCTCTCTCTCTCTATCTATCTCTCTGTCTGTCTGTCTCTCTTCTTCTTCTTCTTCTTCTACTTCTTCTTCTTCTTGTGTCTGTGTGAGATTGTTCCTCTGTGGCTGAGAGAAGTAACGTTGTATTGTCAGGTCGTGGTAACAGGATGTTGCCGCCCAGTCCCCGGCAGCAGCAGCAACAGCAACAACAACAACAACAAATGGATCAACAACGCCATGTGACAAACGGCTTCCATCAACAGCCGCTACCACCTCCACAACACCAACAAAGACAACAACCACTGCCCCCACCCCTAGCTGCACAACAACAACAACAGGCACTCCAAGCTCCTCCATATCAGCCTCCTCCACCACTACATCCTGTCGGGTGCATGCCTCCCATTGTTCCCGACCTGGGACCAGGACCATCCTCACAAGATTTAGTAGGCGCAGCCACCACCAGCAGGATCCACCACCATCTCACTGATGATGAAGATGACTGGTGCTGACAATTGCTCCTTTCTAATGCTCTATTTCTTCCTAGAGTCGTCTCCAAAATTATTATTAACCTATTTGTTCATGTTACTACTACTACTACTACTA
>JAITYZ010002056.1:0-12871 GCA_027744595.1 Paronellides praefectus
AAAAAAATACTGACACCATATATATCAAGTTAGTAGCCTTTCTCTTTCTTCTTTGTTTCTCGGGCTTTCTCGGCACCACCAAAGAACAAGGAGAGTAAATAGGTGGCCACGAAAGAGAACGACAACAGCGGTGGTAGTGTTGGTGGTAGCACCATAAACCTACTACATAATACACAGGCTTTTTTGTCTTTCCATTTTATAAATTGGGCCAACAACATCTCTCCCTTTCTTCTTTGAGTTGAGACTACCACTTGTACCTATTTGTACCCAGTTTTGGAATAATAATAATAACAAAATAATAATAAAAATGCATATGTCTTTTTAAAAGTTGATATTCAACCAAAAATGTTGAACGGTAACGGGCCAGTTTATTTAATAGGTGTACGTACGTGCATTCTGATGACGATGATGATGAAGCCAGAGAGAAAGTGGGATGATGATGAAAATTTCCCTCACATTCAAATAAGCTCTCTGATTTAATTTCAATTTTTGCACCCAAATTTACATTTTTAATTCCTTTTAAAAATTCCTTTTCCCCTTTCCTCTTTTTTGGTTATTTCCCATAAAAATTTAAGAATCTCGTAAAAAAATTCAATGAGCTGATGATAGAAAACTTTATACTTGCCCCTAAAATAAAATAAAAGTCATCATCATCACCCCCACCCTCCCTCCCTCTCTCTCTCTCTCTCTCTCCTCTCTCTCTCTATTTCTCTTTGTCATATTTACTTTTTGTTCCACCAAATTAACCATCATTGTTCCAAGCAGTCTTTCTACATATTGGACAGCTCTTATTGTACATTTATGTCTTTTTGGGAAAAAAGACAAAAAAAATAAAATAAATGAGCTGCTGATTGTTAGAAGTTGTGTGTAAATGAAACCAATGTGTGTTTTTTTTTGGATGGATGTTGATGATATACATCAATTTTACAATAGGCCTGCTCATTGATTGATTTTTTAAAAAGACAAACGTGGCACGTCCACACACACACGAGTGAATGGAAACGGAATGATGGTGAAACGGTTTTTTATCACTGGAATGTTGTTTTGTGTGTGTAGTATGCATAGTTAAAATTGAGGAGCGCACGTTTCATCCAGCTCTCTCTCTCTCTCTCTCTCTCTCTCTCTAAATGAAGGAGGTGGAAAAGAAAAGAGTTAAATTGGTGTAGTTATAGCCGATTCTTTTTTACTTTGGTTTTTTATACAAAAAAAGAGAGGGAGAGAGAAAGAGAGACCGGGCCACAAAGACAAAGTAAAGCATGCCCGTTTACCACTTTCATTTTGTAAAACCACTACAACAACTTCTACTGCTGCCGCTGCTTTTGGTGCTAGCGCTTATTATTCCCGTTCTAATTTTTTTTTGGTTGCCGAGGTTTTTTTCCATCATGGTCTATTCAAGTTGAAAACAATAATGGTAAATGGGAATGTTAACGTGAGCAACGTGTGAAACGTGCGTGCATGATAATTTTGACGCAGTTGAGCGGCAATACATACTACCAAGCAGCCTAAAAAAGCAGAGCAGAGAGAGAGTTCCAAGTAGTCTCAGTTTTTTGCTCTTTTTATTTTATTCCTAATTTTTTTGTACACTGAATGTGGTGGTCGGCAGAGTATATAAAAATTATATATATATTTATGTGTGTATATATATAATAGGTAGGTATACATGTATATTTTTTTTGCTGCAATGCTAGTGTAAATAATAATAATGGGAATGTTGTAGAGCAGTGGAAAGAGGCCAAGAAAATTTGAATGAGAATAGAATGGAAAAAGGAAGAAAAAAAATGGAATACGAATTTTCGATGGCGACGTGGAGGACGCATGAATATATATTTTTTTTCTTTCGTTGGCGTTTGCGGTTGAGTTGATAGAAAAGGGGATTGTAATGATGATTTGATGATGATGATTTGTATAAATTATGTTTTGAGGAATGGAGGGGAAATGTGAGGGGAATAAAAATAAATGCTAGTGTAAATAATAATAATGGGAATGTTGTAGAGCAGTGGAAAGAGGCCAAGAAAATTTGAATGAGAATAGAAGGGAAAAAGGAAGAAAAAAAATGGAATACGAATTTTCGATGGCGACGTGAAGGACGCATGAATATATTTTTTTTTCTCTTTCGTTGGCGTTTGCGGTTGAGTTGGTAGAAAAGGGGATTGTAATGATGATTTGATGATGATGATTTGTATAAATTATGTTTTGAGGAATGGAGGGGAAATGTGAGGGGAATAAAAATGTAAATATATCATCATATGTGCTGTTATTGTTATCATTGCACACTGAGCATTATGGTTTATTTATTTATTTTTATGTGTGAATTTATTTTATATTTTATTATTTTTTGTAAAAATATTTGGTTGAAAAGTAAAATAAAAAGGGAATCCAGAGGGAAATAGACAGACAGACAAGCATGATGATCCCATAAATGGATAAAAGAGAGAGAGAGAGGGATATTGACCAAATGGGGTATAATTGTTTGATGATTGCAGGGAGGACGAGGGTTTTATCAAGGAGGAGGAGAAGCCCCTCCCTGATAACTTGTTCCAGCGGAAAGTATGGTTGTTGTTCGAATACCCGGAGAGCTCGCAGCAGGCTCGAGTTGTGGCCATCATTTCGGTGTTTGTGATCCTCTTGTCAATCGTTATCTTTTGTCTGGAGACACTACCCGAGTTTAAACACTACACGCTGCACCAAGTGACGAACAATACAACATTAGTCGAAGAAGATGAAGTGCCTGACCTCACAGGTTTGCAAAATATTTTGTTATTATTTTGGGGCATTACCTTTCCAGTTTCTCTAACTTTGTAAATAGGTAAGACAAGCAATTTGTCATCTCTCTCATTGTTCTTTTCTACTTTTTTTTCGTTGTTGCAGATCCCTTCTTTCTCACCGAGACGATATGTATAGTGTGGTTCTCCTTTGAGTTAATCGTCCGGTTTCTCTCGTGTCCCAATAAATTGTTATTTTTCCGTGACGTTATGAATATCATAGACTTGATAGCAATCATTCCGTACTTTTTGACACTGGCCACCGTCCTCGCCGAGGATGACAACGAGCCAATCGTCCCTAAGACGAAACAAGACTCCGCCTCCAACCAAGCCATGTCACTCGCCATTCTCAGAGTTATACGATTAGTCAGAGTTTTCCGAATTTTCAAGCTCTCCAGACATTCTAAGGGACTTCAAATCCTCGGAAGAACTCTTAAGGCTTCCATGAGAGAACTTGGATTGCTCATTTTCTTCCTTTTCATTGGTAAGTACATGCCATCCTTTACAAAAAAAAATATAAGAACACTTTCTTCATAAAAAAATCCATCATTATTATTATTATTATTACGAGACCATCATAACTCGCTCATTCATTCATTCAGGTTTACTTAATTATTATATCGCATCAAAACAAAAAAAAACATTCAGTTGTTGTGATTCATCCATTTTCATATTTATTTACCAAACAATATTTGATGGCATAAAAGTAACAAAGATCACAAAACGTGATGCATAATATTATTAGTCGTTACTCCATTTCATCCTACTTTCTTTCTTAAACATATTTGTTAAGGATATTAGTAGTAAGTTGAATACTGGTCATTAGGAACAAAATTGCAGAAAAAATATATATAAACTTATATTGTATATTTATATACCCTATAACCAATACAACAAAGTAGTAAAACACAGTGACAGAAATGATTAATGTCAACTCCATATGTTTTCCTGTCAAAAGGAGGTTTTACCCATGTCATTATCATAATAATAATCAGCGGCTACAAAATTAGCTGTGTACCAAGTTTGTATTCAAAGTCTACCGCCTTTTTATTATAAGATAAATTGAGTGGAAACAAATGCCTTGTTCAACAAAAAAGGACGGACGGACGGACGAGCAGGATAATCTTATAAAGCGCCATATCTACACTAATCTTAATATTTTTGCTGCTTAATAATAATGGAATTACTTTTACCTAAGTTATTGGGATAAATGTCATAAACGCTAAGACGGACTTTGCGAGTGCATTGTACCTAGTCATTAAATTACACTGCAATTGGGAAAAAAGTTGGGTTGGGAAAGTGGTTCTGCTGAGCATGCACAATGCATGGAGGTATAGCAACTATGGATGTTATTTTTGGGGCCAAGTGAGACCACCATTTCTTGTAGGTACTTTCCCAGTACAGAGTGTTGACAAGTTAGTTGTGTAGTGCAATAAATAGCAGTTTACTTTACACACAAAGTCTACAAAATGGAATGAAACGTTTGTCGCGTATCGTGACAACTCGCACTAAAAAAATACCGATATTTAGATGAAGAGATTGCACATGAAAAAAAATATAAACGTATATTTTCTTTTAAAAAACAAAATGGTGATAATGGTTTTAATGATATGAAATCTTGAATAATAATCATGTATTTTTATATGGGCAGCGTAGCATGAAACTATACAGGGCATTGATGAGATTTAAATGTGAAAATGTGAATACTTCCCCACCACCAAAACGATTGATTGTGAGGCTAATAATAAGCATGATTTGTTTTTTATTTTTTGTCGCAAGCAAAAAAAAAAATTAAATAGAACGAAACCGGTGACATTTTTATGGGGAAAATGTTTATCTTGGTATGTTTTAGTGAGCCGAATAATAAAAGCGTTAATATTATCAAACGTGTGTGGTGTGTCATGCGTGCAGGTACGAATGATTATTATTTTTATTTAAAAAAAAATATATTTTGAATTGACAAAAAACTATATAACTTACTTGTTCTCATTTTTTTGTCTATATATCTATTCCTTTGATTTATTTTTTCTAATTTTTCTTCTTATTTTTATTATTATTATTATTATGATAGGTAATTGTTTTATTCGTTGTCGTGTTTTATTTAACCGTGTGTGTGTGTTTATATCTTTCACTTTGTTTTCTCTCTTCTCCGCCGTTATCATTGTTGTTGTTATCCCAACAGGAATTGTTCTGTTCTCAAGTATTGTATACCATTGTGAGGCGGGGGAATATGGGTCGACGTTCAGGTCCATACCTGACGCTTTCTGGTGGGCCCTCATTACCACCACAACAGTCGGCTATGGTGACATGAGGTAACAACTATCAACTTGGTCGTGTTGCAAGAAAAAAAAGCAAAAAAAAAATTACGCATTTTTTTTAAAACAACAACCATATATATTTGCCCTATCCTTTTTTTATAACCAGCATTACTATTTCTATGTTGTTTTTTTAAAAAAAGAAAACATTAAAAAAAACCTTTCCTTCTTCTTCTTTTCTCTATCGTCGTCGTCGTCGTCCACAAATAGTTTAATAAACAATATGTCTACATTCGGCATGAATGAATGTCAACATATTTTATCTTGTTACATATTATGCGATCATAATAATAATAATAATAATAATCTGTGTAGCCAACTGTTTGATTGTTCGTGTGTGTAAAGTGTGTGTGCCCCCTTTTTCCTCGTTTTTTATATAAATACTCTCGTCATTCCACCTTTTATCTGATAAAAAATAAGCAATGTGTGCCATATGTGGGCTTTTTTTCATGTTTCTTCATGTCGCCATATGCATAATAATAGCAGCATTAATAATAGCATAAAAAAATATCGATAAAAAAATATATTATTATACCTGTTTATGTGACATAATAGTAAAAAAAATATGAAAATATCAACACCAGCATAATATTTTTTGTTGCTATCGTAAATAATCCGTCTGTGTGTTTGTTTCCATGTTTTGTATACTAAAAAGTTTTCGTGCCTCAATACATACATATTTATTATGTGTATATCCTCACCCCATATTGTTCATTCATTCATTCGTCATTGTTAAAGAAATAGAGTTTAATTGTTGTGTGTGTGCGTGTATATATGTGTTTTTTATAGGTATTTGTATGTATGTCCTGCGTATGCCATTATTTTATCAGAGAAAAAAAAATATATCGAAAGGTCAATGTATTTTGTAATTATAATTGTTATAGTTATTATTTATTATTATAGGTAATTAATTAATATTCCATATTCCCCATCATTCCTTAGATAAATATCGTGTTGTGAGATTGAAGGTGTGGTAAAAATAAGTATATATTTTTTTGCATGACTATTATTATTAGTATAAATTTTATGATGATAAATATATATTAATATAGGCTCGCGTTCCAAAAAAAAAGAAACCATAGGTGCGACTATCATTATTAAAGGTTTCCTGCTGCGAGAATGTCAACTTTTTCAACAAGAAAGGATACAAAAAAAAGTACCAGAAAAAGAAATTGTAATGGGGTTCTACTGACATATGAGTTAGTTAATATTGCATACTTTATATATATATATCTTATCTTAAACTGATATATATTTCATAACGGCAGTTTTGTTGCATAAAAAAATGATAGATTGGTTTTTTTTAAGAAAAAAAAACATGAAATGATGAGATGATGACCGCTCTCGTCCAATCATCACTCCAAAAAAAAACTACTATTTTCCTGTATATTCTTTTCCAGGTGTGGTTCTATTTTCAAGTGCTGTCTACTTCGCAGAGGCTGGCACTGAACATTCTTACTTCAAGTCTATTCCCGATGCATTCTGGTGGGCGGTCGTTACCATGACGACGGTGGGCTACGGTGACATGACGTATGACCATCAAAAATATATAAAAAAAATAAATCAATAATAATAATATATTTTTTTTCTATTATAATTTCACTTTTTCTTTCTATCTATCTATCTCTATCACTCTATCTCTTTCTACTTTCACTTTTATATATATAACTTTCACTTTCACTACTAACCTAACAAGCATCATCATCATCATCACCATTATTTAAAAACCAAAAAAAAATCCGCATTATTTTTTAACCCCTTTGCAATTCCAATCCAACCCAAACTATTATTTTTTGAGGGTATCGGGGCGATACCGCCCCCGCACTAACCAAAAACTGTTTGGCAAAAAGTATACACATTTGACACAAAAAAAACTAAACAATTTATTTATGTGTGAATTCCTTGGAATGGGATTTTTTCCCTCTTATTTTTTTCTAATGATTTACTGTCAATCCTTTTTTCCAAAGACAACTTTCTTCTTTTTTTTGCACAACTTTACAATTGACAACACTTCAATCAATTATACTTTATATAATTATATTAATAACAAAAAAAATAGTTTTTCTCCACTACATTTTCTACAATATCCCTACTTTCTACTTTTTTCTTCTTGAATGATTATCTCCTTTTTTGTTTTGTGACTTAAATTGAGATTAGATGGAGTATAGCAGTAGGTTTATTTATTTTTCTTTGTACCACTACTTTGCTGATTTGTCAGTCACTTGTCACATCCAAACTCTAACTTGTTGTTGTTGTTTTTTTATATACGCACCCTTATTAAATTAAATTGAGTTGATGTCACCACCACTACTTCTTCTAGTAGTAATTTAGTAGTAGTCTATAACTTGCCAAGAAGGAGTTTCCAACAAAAGTGTTTTTGTTGTTGTTGTTGTTGTTATTGTTGTAGTAGCAAACACACTATGCTTAAAACAAAATAAAAATAAATAACAACAACTCAACAAAAGAAATGGGCTTTCCATTTTTTTACGCCCATTTGAATTGATACACTCACCAAAAACTTACTTGTCGTTATTTATAGAAATAAAGGCGTTACAGAGACGTTAACTTGTATAATGGCATTTAAAATATACATATTTTTTTTGTTTTTTTTTGACGTAGGTATCTATTTAGTAAATAATATACTCTTTAAATAGATTATACCTTTAAAAAAAAATATATAATTTTTTTCACATAAAAATTGATAAACAGCTAATAAAATTAACTTGACTGTTTACTGTTTATTTATCGAAACTATTAACACATTCAAAAAATAAGATAAACTTTTGGACGGTTTATCTGCTCTGCACATAAAAAAATAAATATAATACGCAAATGTACTAATAAATTTATTTTCATCACTTCAATATATTATAGTATATATATATTTGCTATTCATATATACTATCAACTAACCCATACTAAAATTAAAATAAATCAACTAAAAATATATTATTTATCTGGTTGACATTTCTCAGCACGCAAGCAACTTTGATAAATAACGAAATACTTAACAAAAAATATTGGCAACAAAAAGCTTAAATTTCATTTATCTTTTTATACAATTTTTTATTTCAATTAAGTAGTTTATTTTATTAAAAAAGCTTAATTTTTCTTAATAATAATTTAAAAAAAAAAGAGAATTTTAATCATTGATGCTGCTTTTGTTTTCTCAACATATTTGTACTCACTGTAACTAGACTAGTCTAATTAGAACTTGTTTAATTATTATTAATTATTAGTTGATTGGGTTAGTTATTTTTCTAAAAAATAACCGTTTGCTTTACAAAAAAACATACCTCATTTCCTTACTTATCAACTTGTATACATACACCATGTTATGTACTGGACCATACAATTGCTATAAAAAAAGTTGTTTTAAAATGTACTAGCATCACCGTATGTATTTGTCTAATAAATTTGTAGACTTATTTATTTTCGGACATGTGCTTCTCAAGCCAAACAAACATTCCCCTTTTCTCTCTCTCTCTCTCTCTATAAACCTATTTTTATATGCAAATTCACTCTTTTTATGTTTCTCAAATAATTTTCTCAATTTGTAATGATGAAGAAGCTTACACAGTATTTATACAACTTTCTTTTTATATTTTTTGGTGATCGGTGATACTCGCGACCATACATGCAATTATATAAATTGTCTAAGATAAATTGTGGTCGAGAAACTAATTGTTTTTCTTTGTTTTATTCTCTCTTCTTCTTCTTCTTCGTCTTTTCTTCTACTTGTTCTTCTACTTGGATGGATGGTTAATGTGGATGTGGGAAACTCGTTCCTGGAATTTGGTGTACTGCGGCTCCACTCCTGTCCAATCCATTAACTTTCTACTTTTTCCATCTTGTTGACGGGGACAATGGTGAAATGGTGGTCTCTCTCTCTGTCTCTCTGACTGACTCACTATGGCTGTGTGTGTGTGAATGTGATTTGTGTGGGGATTGACGGGAGACAGGCCGGTGGGTGTGTGGGGTAAGATAGTCGGTTCATTGTGTGCCATTGCCGGTGTGTTGACAATCGCTTTACCTGTGCCTGTCATCGTGTCCAATTTCAACTACTTTTACCATCGTGAGACAGACCAGGAGGAGATGCAGTCGCAGAACTTTAATCACGTCACTAGCTGCCCCTACCTACCCGGTACATTAGGTGAGTTGCAATAATTAACCGATCAAAAAAAACTAAAAAAACACACTTTATAAGCACATAATGTACATATATTTATTATACATTCATACATAAAAATACATACATACATACATATTTCCTCTTTTAACTTTATTCTCTACTAAATCCACTCTAAAAACTCTTAAAAGTTTTTTGTGTGTTGCCACGTTTGTGTCAAGTTTGTTAAGAAAGTTTAATAGCTTTCATAATTAATTACAGATTTCATTGCTGCCGTTTAAAAGAGTGGCACAAAAATATAAGTGCTCTTATCTAAAAACCTAAATTTTAATATAATTATTTTATACTATATATAATATCCAGTATGTATGTATGTATATTTTATATGTATGTATAATACACACACTCACACAAAAAAAACTAATACTCATGAACACTACCATAATAACACTTACTAACATGTTTTTTTGTAGTCTGATAACATTATGGTGGAAGTGTGGTATTAATTACGATAATAATAATATTTTGTTCATGTTGTTGATGATACTGATGATAACGCAGGGTATTCGAATCCGGACGCCGGCTCTATTTCCGAGTCGTCCTCGGACATAATAGAGCTGAACGAGGCAGACTTGACGAAGAAGCTCGGGAATGCCAACCCATCCAAGCCTAGAAATAGCTGTACGCCTCGTATAGAAACAGACGTTTGACCACACGGTATGACCACTTGTTCTTCTTCCTTCTTCTCCTCTTTTGTTTCACGTATGTCTCCACAAATATCTACTTTTATCAATTCTTCTTCAAAACATTTCTTTTTCTCTCTTTCTCTATCTCCATATTATACATCAATATTATATCACTCTGCTTATTACATAATCATCCTCATCTCTCTCTCTCTCTCCCATATCATAAATGTTCACTAAATTATGAACCGTACAGAAGAAAAAAAATGCTCACGTGGACAATTTTTTTCTTCTTTTCTCCAAAAATAATATCCCATTTATTTAAATCCACCTATTTTTTTCCTTGAATTTTTCATGTAGAAAAACGTCTACAAAAAAGTAAATTGTTTCCAGATAGCATTCCATCATGTCATCATATCACCTTCTTAATCCGCACTTGGCTCATATCTACATCCTTTTCCTTCTTCTTATTCTTTTGCCGTTCCACTTAAATTTCATGTTATCTATCACCTTCCATCCTTTTTTACATCCACACACTATCCTATCACATAAAAATATATATCTCTCTCAAAAGTGCAAAAGTGAAAGAGAAACAAGAAAATTATTCAAATAACTTTTTTTTTTTTTTTTTTTTTAAAAAAAGAGAAAATGTCATCATCATCCCCCATCCTTTCCCATCATCTTATTTTTTTTTACCGTCTTTCCTTGTCTACTTCATCTTGATATATTCTATACGCAAATGTGTGACTATATTCATGTGGATGATAAATTTCCGGAAAGGACGACGTTTCAACTTTTTTTTGTGTGCCCGGTATATATATTTTTGGTGTGCCCTGTATAAATATAATATGTAAAAAAAGAGCATGTCATTTCCCTGCTCTTGTATTCATGACGCTCCTTTTCATCTCATCATGATGGTGATGATCATTTTCTTTTCAGGATAATAGTATTCTCTTGTCCTGTCCAACAAAGACGAACACTCTTCACAAAGACAAGCTTCTTTTTTTTCTCGTCTTCTTCTTCGTCTTATTTTTTTATGTAAAAAAACTTGTATTAACATGAGCCATGAGGTTGTATAACCACACCACTAGCTCACTTCTTACAAGAAAAAAATAACTTGCAAACTTGTACTACGCTCCTCTCTCTTTCTTAAGCTATTATCTATTTCTTCGCCATCTCTGCTCCGTGAAAGTTAGTTAAGGTGATAAGAGTGTGTGTGTGTGTTTGTATCATCAACTCTTTCGCGCTATATAAAATACTTTTTTTCTTTCTTTCTGTCACTCTGTCTCTTTTTCCTCTTCACAGGAAGCAACCAACATGTTTGTTTTTTTCACTCCCTATCCGTGTCACACGATAGGATTTGTTGTCTTTTTCAAGAAAAAAAAAATACTGTGAACATCATCACCGCAGTATTTTATGTTTTTTTCTTGAATTAACAGGAAAAATGTAAATGCATTCACACTACTGCAGCATAGGTATTTATACTTTAAATATATAAAAATAATAATATAGTTTACATTGCTTGTTACAATTTTTTCATATCCCTCCCCTATTCAAATATATATGCATGCTATGCAAGGCATGTATACTTTTTTACGCAGTTTTTTTACATCGTTTTATTTATACAGGAAGAAGAAACGAGGAACAAGCAACAATGTAGATGGGATGTGTAAAGAGCACCAAAAAAATAGATATGAAAACCCGAGAGATCGAAAAAAAGAGAGTCCAGTATAAGTAGCCAAGTGACAATCATGTTCCATGCAACGCTCCCTTTTTCTTTCCAACTATCTTTTCTTATTTTCTTCGGCCACATTTGTTATTTATTTCCTTTATACTTATTATTATAAGTCCATCATACATATCCGTCATAATGATAATCATCATCACTGTCATCATTTTTCATTATGAGAGTATAATTTGTCATTCAAGTAGCGCTGCTGCTGCTGCTACTGGACATTCGTCTTGGGATAAAATGGTGCAGTTGCTATGTGAGTGGTATGTTGACACAGTTGAAGAACAGGGAAAATGGCACTTATTCACCAAATGACTTGAAGAAAGAGAAATGTTCAGCGGGAGTAGTATTAAGATAGCATGCTAAAGAAATCCGGCATTTTTATACTTTGTTCATTTGAAAGATTTTTTTTTCACATCATACATATCCGTCATAATGATAATCATCATCACTGTCATCATTTTTCATTATGAGAGTATAATTTGTCATTCAAGTAGCGCTGCTGCTGCTGCTACTGGACATTCGTCTTGGGGTGAAAATGGTGCAGTTGCTATATATGTGGTATGTTGACACAGTTGAAGAACAGGAAAAGGGCACTTATTCACCAAATGACTTGAAGAAAGAGAAATGTTCAGCGGGAGTAGTATTAAGATAGCATGCTAAAGAAATCTGGCATTTTTCTACTTTGTTCATTTGAAAGATTTTTTTTTCTTTGCAAAAAAAAATCTGTGTCGGAAGAGTAAAAAAAGTAAAGGGGTAAAAGAATGAGGTTGAGTTTCTTCTTTTTTTTGTCATGGATGGAATGGCTCCCTTGGTTACATGTGCATTACAGAAGTAACAAGCGAGTGTGTGCGTGTGTTTGTGAAATAGAATATTTATGTACGGTTTTACATAATAATAGGTAGGTATACCTTAATAAAAGATATATATACTGTATAACTGTATATTATAGTAGTAGTAATGAGCATATACACATGGATGTTATTATGGTACAAGTGGCAATTTGAAAAGATGTACCAATCAACATTTTTAATTCCGTTTCTTTCCTAAGCTATAAAAAGTACCTTAATCTTTTACATAATACGTAGGTAAAATTGGGTCAATTAATTTGGATGATGATAAGTCTTTTCACTCAATAACAACAGCCTTTTACAAAACTTGATAAGTACAAGTTATCGTAAATTTAAGATGCATAATAAAAATGTACATATAATAACACGTAGGTATATCAACGTTGTTTGAGGGCCTCC
>JAITYZ010002057.1:0-16485 GCA_027744595.1 Paronellides praefectus
GTTTTGAGTCAAAATAAAAAAAAGAATTTAAAATATTTTTCTTTCATGTGTTGACAAAATTGACAAATAGATAAGGAAAGAGTACTTTAAATTAGATTTTCGGTACAGGGTGCATAATATCTGTTTTAGAATTCTCAAACGCTGTTCCTACGTACTTTTTCAACACAGAAACAAAGTCAAGAAATAAAATGTCGTACCAACAAATGTAGTAGGTGTGTGATTCGTTTACTTGTATACCTTGAATATAACTATTCGTTTGAAAGTTAAATGCGATGCCGTGTGCAAGAAAAACGTGCAAATAGAAAATGCACTTCGGGGAAAAGTACTTTTTTTGCATTTAAGGTCATATTCGGAATGCGATACGGAAATACAAAACACATTTCGTCGGGTAGAGTTATGACAGTACAAAAAAGTATATTTTCAAAATACGACTTTGAGCCAATATTTTATCTATACTTAGGAATATATTTTACGCATATATAGGAGTACGGATATACGTAAACCTACATTGTTAAAAACTCATCGCAAATTGAATATTTCAAAATGAAAAATTACATAATCATTCCACTACACAATAATATCAATATCTGATATAGATCTGTACATGTTTGAAATGCATTTCAAGTCTATCGTATGATAAATGATCCACGTGGCAAACGAAATGTGTTTCTAAATTCCAATTATTATATAAGTTTATTTTGCAAGCAGCATGAAGCTACAGTAAGCTCATAAAACCAAGATTTATGAAGTAAAGCTTATTGTAATCTACTGTTTAAATAAGTTAACTGTAAATGTTTGTACGTGCCATATAGTTAAATAGTTTCTTCACATTGTTAAACTTATGTAATTCCACGTTCCGACAAAAGAAATGGATGGACAGCGCAAGACATTTAAAAAATATTATCCTTCGGCTTGTGCAGACAAGATTAAAAAAATCCCTTTTGGTGAGAGATGAAAGATGACTGACAAAAGAAGGAAGAAAGTATAAATTCTTGGGACTCCACATTCCACAGAAACTGGGGTATGGTGATGTGAAACACTTGAGTGAGTGATATGTTCGCTTAAAATCATGTGCCAAATTAGAAAACGTGCGATATTGCGAGGAAAAACAACTCTGGTGTGTCCTAAAAGGCTTATTCTTTCATTTATAAAAAAAACATAGGCTTATATGTGCTCGTGTGTTGCTCATATCTGTATGTCTGACATCAGCTCTGTTAACGTCATGGTTCTTTTAAGTCCGCAGACAGCAAACTGCACTTCAGTTTTTTTTTCATTTTCTTTCTACATGTGAGTTAACTTTTAGGCGGCTGCACCGCTACCACTGTATTGCATATTATGCGAAGAGATGTGATTTAAAGGCCTTCCACTTTTCCTAAAATGTCACAAGTTTGGAAATTTTTCCTTTCATTTTGAGTTTCATCGCTTTCGCTTCTTTAACTATTCTACACAAAATTTCCTGTGGCGCGTGAAAGTACTTGTTACCTGTCTCAAATGAATTTATGGAGTATTCTTTTAGTTTTATTCAGTTGATGAATGACGTCAACCCTTATGTATATATGGAAATGCAGGGGGAATCACCGTGACCTTCAATAACAAACTATTCTGAAGTACTATACTCTTGAATTCATTCTCGAGTGTGAGTGTTTCCTATTCACTGACAAGCAAATAGCAAGAGAATGAAGACTTTCACTGTTTGTTCAACTTGTTCTGTAATTGTATGAGTTGAAGCATGAACCTAAATGAAACTGCCAACATGATTACGAAGAAATATTAATGCACTTGATTTGTTTGACCAATAATGATTTTATTTTAAGCATTACTAATTCAAGTTATCCTTTTATGTCAGAATGGAAATTGTGATGATTGACATGAGGCGTTGTCAAAGGTTGTCAAAAGAAAATAATGACATATGATAATAGAAAATAATTTATCAGACTTACCCAGAATATCTTCCTTACAACATGGCCCAACTGACGACAACGTGATATGACGAAGTTTATGTGTTGACGTTTTTTAATTAAACCTCTGGGTAAATCATAAATATATTGAAAAACCTTTGGTAATAATTAAAACAATATTTTTTTGCACACAATATTATACTTCAATAATTCATTTGGTTTAGTAAATATTTTTTATTGTCATAAAATAACTAGATTACATTGATTGTATATAAATGTAAAAATGTTTTATTAAATTTAATCTTATGTTTACTTTCATATTATGTTTCACAATTCAGTAATAATCACCGAGGGTAGGTTGAGATTTGAATAATAAAAACCACGTGAACATGAAAAGGCAGTGTGTAGTTGTTACAATACATTGAGAAAGTCCCAATTAAATGATATTATTATTATTATGTAATGATTATTATAATGGTAAATGAACAGCGTTTTTTAGTACACGGTAACTTATGGCACAAACATATTATGACTAAAAGCTCAAATGGGTAAATTAAAATGCATAATGATTGAAAAACATTAGTTTGGTAACATATCCTGTTGATACTTAATTAAAATAATTATGTTATATGGCTTCCTATATGGCGCAAGATTACTGAAGCAAACTGCAGCAACAAAAACACAAAATGGGAACTTGAAAGTGAGGTCGGCAACTAGTCATGTATTTTGGTCATAATATGTTTATATTTTTGGGATCATTAACTCAGTCTAAATTAAAATTTGTTAGTCTTTTGTAAATATTAAAATTATTTGCTACAAGCGTAAGTAAATATTAGCAAAATGGGACTATACTACACAGAAGCTCTACGTAATATAATAACGCTAATGTAGAACATAACAAAGGTTACTGATTCAAAGCTCATCCTTGATTGTACAGTTGCCACTGAGGCAGTACTGGGCCTGCTGTAACAGCTCATCTTCCTGTCGAACAACGAGGGATTTCTCAGTGTCAGAAATGTATCCCGGCTCGAATGTGTAGTGAGTTGGATAAAGAAGTAGAGGCTCGGCAGAATATGCCTTAAGGTCTCTCTCTGGATAGGCTTCCATCCAAGAAGCGCTACAAAAATAGCCAACAAATAATTACATTGCTACTCCAAATAACTCAAAAGATATATATGACGTGTACTTTTGGATCTACTTTCCCTTTGATTAATAGGTCATTAGTGTTTTCTTGATAGATCAAGGGAGTTATCAAAGGGCATGTTTATTATATTATGGTACGATACAGCATATGAATGAACATGGCATAATTATATGGCTCCTGGGGAAAAACTTTCTTTGTACTTATCATGATTTCGGTTATCAAATTATTAATGCTACTTACTTGTCACGTGAACGATGTAATTCGACCCCAGGACCCACGGTTCATCCGCACCGGCTGAGCGTTTCCGACCGATATATCTGTGGAAAATCGTTTTGATTTATTATTAAAAGCGGTTCTTTTGTACACACTTTTTACGTTCCATTTTGATAAGTTCAGTGACGTTATGCAAGGTCAAATGGGATGCTTGGTTAGTATTGTAACCTTGTATAATGCATATAGCTTGCGCAACTTGAAATGAAATGTTCAATTTTTGGATCTTTATTTCACCATTTATTTTATACATTCATGTCTGGAGTCTGGAAGTAAAAAAATAAGCTGATGGGACAAAGTGGATTGACATTTGTGTGTCAGGTAACCACAAAAAGGTGGTTCTTTATTTAACACGATGACTAGACACATTTTCTCTGAAGTGAAGTGACTTTATCAGAGGGATTTTAAATCAAAAACATCTAATCTTAGACCAGCCTGCCGTTGTTTACAAGCGAATGAAATTGCTCTTTCTGGCAGTATAGTAGCTATTTTATTTTCCGCACATCTGAATGACGCCCATACAATAAATAAAGCTATAACAAAGGAGAAAGCAAAAATCCAATACATATGTGAGAATGTATTGAAAATCGGGAGCATGTTTTCGAACGTTACAGATGTCATTGTATTGTCAAGTTACAAAAAAGGGGAGCCCTTATTTATTGCATTGTTACAGGGGAAAGTGGTATATATAAATCCTTAGCGAAAGACGTGAAAATGATAAATTGTAAAGTGCTTTAGAATAAAACAAAAAAAAATACTTGCACAATACTACTCTGTGCTGTGCTGCTATGTATAATGCAATGTGGTGCAGCTTTGAAGTTTTATACCTGTGTATATATAGAGTAAAGTATCGTGGGATGAAGCAGATGAAAAATCTTTAAAATCGACATTCATAAATTCAAGTCATCCGTATGGGAATAATCTTTCCTTTCTTTGTGGAATGAAAACATATATGCCCACATATCTACAAATCCATATATTTTGCTAGCAAGAGCATGAAAGGATCCTCTGATCATATGATAGCAGTAACAGCATTACAGACTTTTTCTACTCACAACACAACCCGTCAAAAATTATAATCTCATGAAAATAAAGCGTGAATTTTACGTACATAAGATCCCAATCCAGAAACAACTTTGCAGCTTCCTCAAAAAGCCGTTGAACTTGATACACAAAGTATGGCTCGAAATGGATATCGTCCTCCAGAATTAGAGCAGTGTTCACATGATGCTTGACCATCTGTGCAAGAAAAAGTGAAATAAAAAAAGCTGTGTAAAACTATATCATGGTAGTGTACCTTCTATCGAAATCATAAAAAAAAATTCACATAATATCTTATTTTTTAGACGCTACGAACAGATGTGTGTATAGTAAGCCATATGAGTGGAAAGAAAATATGACAAGTGAACTTACATAACAAATAGTAAAAAGAAAGGTGGTAAATATAAAGAAAACCCACTACTGCTGGAAGAGAGATTCAAACTTTACGATAAACTTTAGATAATACGTTGGATGGCATTATTTGTAAACTTTGTTCGTTTGTGTCTGTTTGAGAAAAAGTTTAATTTAATACGTAACGCTTTTATCATCCAGTCTAAATCAAAAGTTTTGCCAGAATTTATTTAATCTGGTTGAGTTGCATATTGCATCACTGCACTTAAAATGCCATTTCAATGCAATTAGTAGAGCAGCAAGAAATGAAATTAGGTACACAAGTTACAAAAATAATGCATGTATGAAATCACAAAGTTATCTTACATCTTTCCAAATCTTGTAGTGGCTAAGGAAGCATCCAATTTCCCCAAACTTCATTTCTCGATCAGAAAACGGATCACGATATATCGGCAGCTGCTTGATCCCCATTTCGTCCAAATACTCTTGCGTCAACGTTCTGAAATCAAGATAGAAATGTACAAAACATTTATTTATTGGTAAAATGATAATAGTTTCAAGGGTTTTAATATCAAGGTTTTGTTTGAACATGAAATGAATATATGCATGATAGGTATGCAAATGTTTACTATTATATGCAATATATATACAGTAGTTGATGGGACACAAAGAACATAAATTACGGTAACATATATGAAAATATTAATTAAACCCTCCTACAACGTGCCCCAGATTTCGTAATTAAAATTTATTTTTGAAGTTATGCTCTTTTGCGTCAGCATTTGAAACCCCAGCATTCAGCCTTTTTTTCCAGTCGAGCACACATCAAAAAGAGAATTATAGTTTATGGTTGCTCAAATGTGTTGTGGTGCGTAACTGGTTTGGCTGACAACATTTCGGGCTCTGTTGACCTTGGAATACACAATTCCCCGTATATATAAATTTGACACTTTTTCTATTTTGGCAAACCCATAATGTGTAAATGTTGCAAGAGATATAAAATAGGTTTGTGTCTGTGTTTGGTCTTTTTTCTTTTGTTGTTCACATCACCACCAATAAATTGCTCAGTACAAAAGATGTCTACCTAAATACATTCTCCTTTCTCCATCGAACATAAAAAAATGTGTGTTGTGTGCTTAACAATATGGATGTGGTGATTTAACATGTAACTTTCTATTACAATCGGAAAAATCCACACCACACAACAGTAGTGGTAATTATTCTTTAAGAAGGCAGTAACTTTTTGCAACTTGCAAGCAAACACCTATGTATATACAATGTATAGGGGTGTGGGTGTGAATGAATAAAGAATGAAGCTAAAGCAGTGTTACTTGGAGCGTGAATCAACAAACTATTTACAAACGACGAGATAAAGTTGAAGAAGAACAGTTCTTTCCTTTGTACAGCAAGAAAGAACAAACATGACAAAGAAAGAGTGTCATCTTAGCTGATCTGTCCAACAGAATAAGGCTTCCAGTAAATAAATCCACTTCGACTAGACAATGTAATAATAATAATAATAATAACAAGAAGACTTATTACTTTTCCTTCCTTTCTTTCCTTTTCCCGTCTCCCTCTTCCTTTCTCTTTTTTATAGGGAAATGAGTTCATGTATAAGAGCACGTGGGAAAGTATATTATAGAGTTTGATTGAGTTAGCGACCCTGAGAGTAAAGGGGCCTTTTTGAGAAGTTCTCTCGCATTCACTCCATTCCAGTCAAAATTAAAACAACAAACCAAAGAGGATAACACAGAAGACTACTGTAGCACAAATATGAATATACGTACGTAATACGTTATTTATCTTTTGTAGCAAATACATACCTGAGCTAACAAAAGAAAAACCTTGGTTTTCCAAGCAATAAGTATATACTCCCGCTACCAGACAAAATAATACATCATCATTATATTAATCAACATCATCCCCGTCATGCTAAAGTGAATACGGTTTAACGCACTTTTTGTTCGTTGTAATAACACGTTTTTAAACAAGTTAACCCGTCGTCTACTAGTTCATTCATTCTGGAAAACAAATGACAAAGGGTCATGTTTAGAGCAACCTCTGCTATGAATTCTTCCAATAATAACGTTTATGTGTACTACTACTGCAACATAATATATATTACACTTTCGGCAACTCTGGCTCAGAGAAAACTATAACTTTTCCCATTTCCTTGCAGCTATTTCACTTTTACTTGGCTCTCTCATCCCTCTCACTTCCCTTCTATACATAAATACACGTGTGACAAATAAAAGTGAGTTTTCTCCCTCCTAAAAAAGAATCCAGCAAAAAAAACTATTTTTGAACGAATTTTTTTAGAGTGTTTTTTATACCTATGTCTGAATTTGTGCACGCAGTCATGCTCTTTAAAATTAGGAATATGTCGTATATTAAAGGGTGAATTCAAAGCGTCGTAGTTTTTAGGAATGTACATTTGTGTGTACGCGATCTGCAATCTTACATGTCTTTCACATGGAACAAGTTTTTTCTTTTATGTGGGGACGGTGTGGAGGAAACTTGACACACGTGCGTTTTCCTATGAACCACATAATACGTCGTCATATTATTATTCCTTCTTTTGTGCGATATAACCTGTCGGGCTCACGTTGCCTTTATTGGAAGCACGTAAAGCAGGAATGGGTTCCCAAACAAGTATGCAGTGTGGTCATCATCACTGTTCTCTTATGTTTTAGGCTGTTTGAAATTTAGTGGACAGAAGGCATTGCACTACATATTTTTGACTGGATGATGCTGCCGACTCTGCTGGGTCTTAAAAACTTTCTTACTTTTAAGATCTGCAAAACCTGCTATATATTTCCTGTGGGCAGTGTGTGTTATCATAATCATCATCACCACCTTTTGGTGAACCAGTTACATTTGACATATTTCTTCCCGTGTGAATTGCCTCAAGGGAATATTTATAGTTCCCGGAGCGCCTTTTCTATTTCCGCAGAAGCAGCAGCAGAGAGTTATAGTGATACAGCCATAGAAAATCTGTGTTAAACTAAGTGATTTTCTTGCTGGCAACTTTTTGTGTGTTGTGGTGAAAAAAAGAGAAAGTAATATCTGAAATGTATGTGAAGCCAATGTTTTATTTTAACAAATATCCGTTCAGCCTCGTTACTTTCTTTGTTATTGTTCTCTCTTGTGAAACCATTTTATTTGGTGGTAATAAAAAAATCCCATCCAAGACACATGCTCTTTTGTCATTGATTTGGCGGTGGAAGCTCTTATTATAATTCATCTAATTATCGATTTTTGACATTGATAAAGAAACAATGATAACATAATTTTAAATTTAGACAATCTTTTTTTTCTTATCTAGATTTTTTTCTGCAAGGATATTGGAGTAAATAGACTGTGAATTTAAAAAAAAGAGGGAAGGAATGTCAGTTGGACTTGAGCATCGTCTGGATTCCCATCGTTCCTCGTCCCTTGGATATGGTCCCACCGTTTGGAGCTCTGCTGGTGGTGGTGGTAGTGGAAGTAGTAGCAGCAGCAGTTACGAGACCAGCAGAGGAGACAGTTGGAACAGTAATAGCTCCTATCTGCTAGGTAGCTCCCCAGCATCCCTAACACTTCCCCATTTACGACACCACCATCACAGTCGTAATCATGGGACCATCGGTGGCACTAGTCCTCTCCGTTTCGGTGGCACAAACACGTTCAGTTTTAGTGCAAACTCAGGAAGTGGAAATGGTTCATTCTCACATAACACAAGTAGTGATACTTTCCATAGCGAGGCAAGTAGAGACAACAGCAGTACAAGTAGACATGGAACATTTGGGGAAAATGAAACTTTTTCTGAAGAGACGAGTGCCAGATTTTTGTCGTTTTCTCGAGGATCCCCATCAACCCTGTCTCAACTATCATCCCACCCATCATCTCAGTCGCAATGGGCGTCTGGTGTAGCAAATAGTAGGAAAAATAACTTTGAAGATATGACCACTCATCATAACTACAATGACACTTTAGACAGCCTCTCACATTTCCAACAAAAAATGGATCATAGTACAAACGTGTTTAGTACTTCGTCGATGACCCGTTTGAACATCACTTCCCACCATAATCCTGATCACACCACCAAAAAAAGTTTTGCTTCTACTGTGGCGTCTTCAATTGAACAGTTTGTGAGCAAGCCCGGCTACAATGACGTGTATAACGGTAGTTTTAGAAACTTGAGTGGTCATCATAATCTGCCCGTACCACTTGACTTGTCCTTTGATGGTGGCGCTCTTCAAACAGAAGACAGTGTGTCTTCTGCCAACTATTATAATTCCACATCCATTAGCGACTACAGTAACGACACAGCTTCAAACGCTACTAATTCCACAGCAGCAGTAGTGTCAATACTTCAAGGGCATTTATACGCCACCATTCTCCCAATCATGCTATTCTTTTGTGTTCTCGCTGTTCTCGTCAATCTCCTCATTGTGATCTCAGCAAGGTGGTGCCGAAAGCCCATGTCACCCACCTTGTACTTCTCCATTTCCCTCGCCCTGGCTGACGCTTACGCTGCAGTGGTTCTCGCAGTTGGGCTTGTTATCAATTCCCTTCTCCCTGTATTGTTTGGCTACAAGATACCCATCTGTTTCAGCTTGGTTGTTGAAGGATTTAGGTTAGCTCAAATTTTAATAACAGATTATGTATTCTTTTTTCCCCCCGTAAACTATATGCCAAACAACTTATAATCCAAATATTGTGAAAAAAAACTGAGCAAGTGGTAATTATTTTTCAATCAATCTTTTCCAGGCAAGGAGGCATTCTTGTAACAGTCTGCCATCTCCTCGCCCTGGCCATGAACCACTGGATAGGAATCGTCAGACCACTTCATTATGCTGCTACAATGACAAGAAGAACGGCTTGGACAGTCATAATTTTTTCCTGGATATGTCCAATCACTATGATTTTCATATACTACTCCAGCATCCGAGGAGAGGGGTTTCAGAGTTTTCGGTGCGAAACCAACCACTTCCTTGGGGAGCGGACTTACAGGGCATTCTTCGCCAGCTGCTTTTTCGCTCCACTGATTCTTATGTCCTTTATCTACATCCATATTTTCATCATCGTCCGAAACCATCACACGCATCGTCAACGATATCAAGTAAAAGAGAAAGTAAATCCTTTTTTTCTGCTTTTTGCCTTTTTCTTTTTGATAACATGGTAGCGCAGTTGGGTGTATAGGTATATACCTATACACTGTGTAGGAAAAAAGCAGACTTTATTATTGTAAGTCGGCTTAGTTGCATGCACAAAGTCAAAAAAACAACTTTTTTTCTCCAGTCAATGCAAGCAATAAATAATGCCAATTTACTTTTCTTCACACACATCATCCATGCATGTCGTTGTCTATTTTGCACATATTATAAAAAGCTCTTCAATAATGGGAAAATGATTGCTTTCCGCTCCTTCCACTTTGTTCTATCCGAAAAAAGGAAGGGAGAAATCGTGTCACCTTCTCTCTAAAACATCAGAACATGCTTATCGTAGTTAGTCAATACAAGTAATTATTGTACCCTACCCTCTTGTATACCCTATCCTTGTACAAGTGACGTGTGCTATATTGCAATCATCTAGCTCTATAAATAGGAGACAGGCACGAGCTAGAATCTGTGACATGAATACTTCATATTATTATCTGTGTATGCATTTATACAAGCCGCTTTCTCTAGTCCCTACTGACACCATATTTTTAAGCTTCCTGTTTCCATACTATGCAAATATTAAATGTGGTTGTGTATTTTAGCCGAAAAGCATATATACTGCGTTGGTGGCAAGGAATTTCTGGTGTAGCTTTGAACTAATGAGAAGTGTAATAAACAGGGTTTGTTGTACAAATTGGCGATGAAGTGTCTCGATGATCCTTGGTCGTATTTTAACTTGATAAAAAGGAAATCCTCAACTACCTTGTATCATCAACAGAATATATAGGAAATTAGCACGAAACGTCACACAAATCGTTGTTTAGGGCGAGGTAATAAACAAAGAGCTATAGTTACCTTTTTACTGTTTATTTGTCCATGTTTTATGTTGCACATTTGTGCTCCACAAACAAGCAACTTAGTCGTAGGCATTTGTCAACAGTAATAACATCATTTTGTACACGACAAAAGCATGAAATAAAATGCTGTAAACAGCACATTACACGTCCTGCTTTATTTGGCGTCTAATGAATATTTAACAAGAATTGAAGGCCTGAGGGATTAATTAATGACTTGGATGGAATAAAAAGCAAAGCTCCACTTCATTAAACAGATCTGCAGAACTGCATTAAACATTAGAAAGTCAGGTCTATAGAATGCCTACATGTTCTATATACATAATGCATAGTATAAACACGTATTTGAATATACAAAAGTACAGAGGACACTGTGACCTTTTTTTATTAACAAAGCAGAAACACTTGCCGTTTTCCTCACAAACAAATAATAATAATTTGCAAACTTCAATGTCACCACTTTCACTATAAAATACAATACAAATAAAACACATTGTGTTTGATGAAACTTGAGTGTCTGCAAATGATATATAGGGCATTGTACATGAGTAGATTTCCGAAAGTTAAGGAACAAGTTTTACAGGAAGTTGCTACAAGAGTATCATCCTCACACAAACAAATAAGAAAACAATTCAACAAGTCAAGTCGCACACACAACAACAAAAATAATGTCTCCATTGCACACAGCTTACAATTTCTTAAACTTAAACTTTAATCATACATTCAGTCAGAGAGATAAGTATCAAAGCACTTTCAAGGTTTTAGACTGAAGATTTTGTATATATTTGTCCACCCTCTCTCTACATTGTATCATAATATAATATTTTATCTGGGCGTTTGCGTCTACTACAATTGCACATAATATGCACCATACAAAACAACGTCACTTCAAGTTTTTATAATCGTAAAGTTTTGGTGCAGATAGTTTGACTAGCCCATAAACCGAAAGTAATACTCAAGTATAGTACTAGTAGCAAAGTAGCGATAACATAATATAAGAAAAAGGATAAGAAAAGTAAAGTTTCTCAACCCCCATTCCATTATCAGACATTAAGCTTCCATAAATCAAATAGGGGAAAGCCGTTTCGGGAATGCTACAAATCCGGAATATTGTGCATGGCGCTTCTCCCATTGCCCCAAACTGTGTACTATCAATATTCTATTGTTCTTGCCGAGTCTTCCGTTGTTCTCTTCCAATTTCTTTAATAGTTCAAAGTTGTGCATGCATATAATATATAGGTATGTATGTACCTACATATTTATATATGTGTGAATCCATGTTTATTTATTTACTTTCTGCATGTTTGTATTTTCTGGATACTTTTACACAAAAAGATGTAGATAAATAGACAGGATTAAAAGAGTGGAATGGGGTTTTCCAAGGGTTTTCCGGACCGGTGGATGAAATGTTTTTGGAGTCGCAAAACTTTTCAATTGGCTTCCAGCAGGGTTGCTATTGTTTAATGCCTTCCCTCTTTCCTTCATTTGCAAATACAAAAGTATCTGTGCAAGTTTACACCATTCATTCCATGCACAACACAATAAGATGAGCTACAAAGTGACATTCAAAACAAGGAAAGGAATGCGAATAATGGAGAAAGTAAACAGTAAATACATACCCAAAATATGTATATAGACTATATGCATAAATCACAAATGGTATAAACTAGAGATTGAGAAAACGTCGTATTCATTTTGTTCAAAAGTTTAATTTGTTTAGTAATAAAATGCGAATTTTTCTTTGTTTTTGCCCTCCCCATCTATAATTTCTCATTTAAGCCCATGTTTAGCGTAAAAAAATTCGATTGCTCGTTAATTAGAAGTTGAAGGGAGTTTTTTTAAAGTGTTAAATACAATTCACATAATTTTTTATGGTTATTTTTGTAATACTCCATCCTGCATTGGTCGTTTAAAAGAGCTGGCTCTAATATGCAGCTGGTATACATACGGCAGAGATGACAAAAAAGTGAACAAAACAATGCACTAAATTGGGTCATGCTCAACGACTTTCCATTCATATTGCATAATGAAAAGATTACTCAAGTTTAAAAAAAAAAGTGGTCACAGAGTTCCAAAAAGTCATTATTTTACAACCATAGAAAACAGACTCAAAAAGCAAATTTGAATGAAAAACTAATCCTTCCATAAAAGATGTACATGTCAAGGACAAGTATTTTGTTCTCTGTGTGGAAATTTATTGTTCATTGCTTCATTTCCAGTAAGAAAAAAACTAATTCTTTCCTTTTGTTTGAAAAAGTTGAGATCTATTTCTTTTTGCTGCCATCATCATCATCACCCATCCGGGCTATTATGGGTATTATGTGCTAATGTTGTAGCCATATTTTAGCCATCTCATATTATATCTACATCCCAACAAGGCGAGCCAGGAAATTTATTGTTTAAATTGGAAGAGAAAACGGACACAATGAATTGCAGAGAAACAATCCGCTACATTATTTGATCTCTCAGAGAAAATTGCGGGTTCACACACTAATTGGCATCAAAAGAGCCTATTATCTTGTACTCACTGCTTGTCATTATGTGCACGCTACTACTACTCGTGGAATTCGAATGATTTTATGATTACAAACCAGAGCTCCAGCCAGAACGATAAATATTATCCTAATATGCAATTTGGCTAATGCTCTGTTTGATCACAAAGCACCAACAAGCACTTATCAGCAATGTATTGTAGGCAACATGCAATATAAAAAGTAGGCGGAACCCACAATTTGTATTGGGACAGTGCTAAACTGGCGACTGCTCACCATGTTATTGACTTGAGCGCTATTCCACAAACTTGGATGCATCATCCTACTTTTTAATTGCTAACATTATTGATTTTAGATGAACAAAATTTCTTAGTAATCAAGATTAATGGAATAGCTGTTTGATTGTCTTGTGACGCTAACTCAGAATACTGCTTAACAAGTAAACAAAGAAGCGTCAGTATTCGTAGAATTGTCCGTTCATATTCAAAATGACTAAACTAAATACTGCAGTAAATGTTGATAGTGTGTGACCTTACTTAATTCGTCCTAGAAATTATCTATATATTTATATTACATTTTTGCAACTTTCACCATATCATAAATAAATCATATAATCACGAAATTACAGAGAATTTTTTTCTTCAAAGAGTTGATACAACTAAAAACAGAAAAGAAACAAACAATACAGGAATATATGCCCATTAACGATTTTTATTTGATGTTGTTTCATATTCCGGTTTCCATTTTCCATCAAACAAACAAAGATGATTTACTTTTATGCGTTTCTCTTGATTCAACGCAACTTGTTTTTCA
This sequence comes from Paronellides praefectus, assembly GCA_027744595.1. Taxonomy (NCBI): domain Eukaryota; kingdom Metazoa; phylum Arthropoda; class Collembola; order Entomobryomorpha; family Paronellidae; genus Paronellides; species Paronellides praefectus. Next base: position 14,008 of record JAITYZ010002057.1, read on the forward strand.
GCCTTTTCATATTAACCAATTTTCAATGCTATTAAATACATATATATTTTGGAATTCATTAGTTTGTCCATTTGAAATTTCGTCCAATAAAGTTGTCCATGTATTTTTGGCTTTGTGCTTTCGCGACATGACTGTTGGCAAAAGAATTTGTTAGTCATTTTTTAAAATTTATTGGTAAACAAATTTCTAAGACATGTAAACAGTTTAAATTTATCATTATTATTCACAATAAAATTGTGGCCAAATAATATTTACTAATGGTGAATACACAGCCACACAATAGCACAAAGCACGAAAATGGTATTGTCAGAACAAACATTTCAAACTATAAATTCTTAACAACGCTGGATATAACTAGCGTTTAAGCCCTGAAGGCTGACGCTATGAAAATATTATTATATCCAGCCAGCCACACATCCAACCGCACGTAACCAGATAACAAAATAAGGAAACGACAGGAGAATCACGTGACGTCATTCATCTGTCGTTTGTTATAAAAACCCAACGAGTTTACTACACATAAAATACTGGCATCTTTTTGATGGTCCATTACATAACAGACCATGACATGAGCCATTATCATAATGTGGCATTCCCTGGCGAGTACAAAACGGAGCAATTGCAGAACAAAAAAATAAATACCGCAATTACCTATTCTTACCCTTATCCGTATTACAAAACTCACGTTTGAATTATTCAATTGATGATATGACCACCGGCTAAAGCATAATAGATATGCTGGACAAGTGTAAAAAAAATATTTCCCAGAAGGAGGAGGTTTGCTAAGAATACAATAACGTGCTTTTCCCCTGGGATGCTTTTACTGTTTTTCACCAAAAGAACTGCGCTGCATGAAAAAATAAAAGTTTTGGTGGACTGACGAAAGAGTTTCGTGACGGAATAAGAAAATAAGGCATCTACACAACAGCCTGATACACACATATTCACACACGTAATGCCATTTTTGTGGATCATAATATAATGACGGCAATGAGACTTTCTTTTTTTCATTTCATTTCGTACTATCACACAACACACAATAGCTTCACGATATTATTATGGAGAAAAGTTAGCAGTAGTCATGTATGATGGCGATGATGATGATGATGATTATACATAAATATGTATTTTATTGTGGCCTCCTAGTGAAAAGATGATCATTATTGTCTCTGTAATCGTTTTCCCTTTTCAAGCTAAAGATTAGTTTGGATTTTCACGCCGTCCTCTTCCATACATTAGCTACTTACATGTACCATTTAAGATTTCAGTGGTATGTAGTAAAGCTTGTTTCATTCTCCCTCTCTCTCTCTGTGTATCTTATTACATTGTTTACAAAGAAATGGGCAGATAAAACGGTGGGCACATTTCCCGACTATAAAAGTGAAACTGGAGAAAGAAAAGAAGGAAAAAAGATACACGATGGGGGTGAAAGCAAAGTCATGAATGAATTCTTACACATGGAATTGTACCGCAAACACACTCTCCTTCTCTCTACTTGTTTCTACCTCTTTTTCCTTATTCTTAGTAATGTATGCACATAATTATTGGCTCTTTCAGTTGCTCTTTTCATTTCGCAAAATAGCATATCTTAAGTCGGTTTAGTTTTGGTCGGTTATGCTGCTGAAGCGCCACTCAAAGAGGACGACCACAGGACACACAAACCTCAAAGAAAACTTAAAAAAGAAATATAGTGGAACGTTTGTCGTGTGTGCTGCAAAAACTTGTGAGCATATTTCTTCTATGCATAAACATCATTTGTATCATGGAGTGGCTTATCTATAAAAATATCCCAATATATGTACTCCTCTATACTATTTAATATTTATGAAGTTCTTTTCCGCCTTCTCTTGCAATCATGAAAGGGAAAGTTGGCTCCAGTCTGGTTTCTTAAAGTCTCCAAGTCTCATCATGTGTACAACTTGGTAGAGTATAGCGGCAAAACTATATATATTTAGTTTTTGTGTACACAGCACACAACATGTTGTACTCATCCCGTTCACTTTTGTTTGTGTGCCCTGTTGATTTTTACGTATGTACGTGAAATGCGGATTTATAGGACTGCATAAGCTTATATTAAACTCATCGTATCGTGAATGGAAGTATAACTAGCAAACTGCCTGGTAGAATAAAAAATATGGCTGGTTGAAGTGGCCAATTCGGTCTCAAAACGGATGTCCCTGTATATTATATCCTCACGTTTTCAATCTATTCGCAGATTTTTATTTTCTCCAAGATTCTCAAAAAGAGCTTTATAAAATGGAATGCGTGTTACGTCGATTTCTCTAGCAGTATTTTTTTCTGTGTGTGTGTGTGACTATCGCCATTTAGGTGAGCTCATCCAACCGAGAATATACACACGAGATTTTAAGATATTACATATATGCCAGCACTCTTTCTTTCCTCTTTCCAATCCCATATTAAAAGGTAGTGTAAACAAAGTTTATGTGAGAACAGTCACTGTCAACACCTATCTCTTGG
>JAITYZ010002058.1:0-14010 GCA_027744595.1 Paronellides praefectus
TCACTTAAATACAATTTTGTACAAGAATTGAATGATTATATCACCTGCTGGAAAGGGCATCATTATTATACATTATACCTTTAACATAATATATTATACACCTTGTTACTTGTTTCCGAAGCATAAATTAGATTTTAAAACTGATAGAAATTTATTCATTACACATATTATTAGCTACTCTTCTTCTCAAAAAAAAAACTTTCACGGAAGACAAAAAAAAGTAGTTCGTCATAAAAACATACGCACAGAGCACAGAGATACACAAATGCTACATTGTCAATCGGATATAATAATTCTTCAAACAGCTCAAGATAGTAAAAAAAAGGTACGTATTCTTCGCATTAATATATGAGCTTGTTGAAGGATACTTGTTTAGCTCCTCAGTGATACTTCTTTTCTTATGCAAAATCCGTACATTTTTCATACTTGTGTGTCTGTGTCTTTCTTGTGTAGTACCAAGACACAAGAGAAACGATGAGTAGGAAACTTGCTGGGCACTACTTAGGGAATCCAGCCTCCCGCACAGTAAAACCTGGGTGTTTCTTCATCCAATGTGCGGACATAAATATTTTATGTACTTTTCACAGGGACAACAACATCTTGGCCAGTTTAATGGGGTATAACCCAGCATGATGTGGATAAATGCTGGGAAACCAGCAGGATGTTGGATCAACAAAATATTAATCTTTGGGAAAGACTTCTTTTGTCCTGTCCCCATCTACCCAGAATTATCATTTGTGTTCAATTGTGTGTTTTCCATTCTCTCTTCTTTCTTTTTAAAAAAAATGTGCAATGATGATAAAAAAGATTCATACTTTTTTCAACAACTGTTTACATACAACAAGTCACATGACACATGACTATTGTTATTATTATTTTTTCCATGTTACTATTTCTTAAGATAGTAGGTATAATATATTTGGTTTTATGCTTTACACACTCTCGGTAGGAGCTAATCTAGAAAATTTAATTTAATATGAGGCGATGATGGTGGTTGGCAAAAGTGTAGTTTTAGGGATACGCTATCATTTTTTTCATGCTGCAATCAAATAATGTGTCTTGTCGTCAATTGTCATTGTCATCATATCCATCACTTCTCTCTGTCGTTTGTCAGTCCTTGATTGTCATCCATCCGGTTGCAAATGTTTTTAAAACCATTTGTTTATTTTTCTGATGTGTAGTGGCATACGTATAAAAACAGAATTCGGTATTGTAATCACAATGAAGTCACAAGACAAAAATGAGGAAGACGGAAGTATGGAAATCTAAACATTGAAATGAATAGAATGAAAAACAAAGCATGTTGTTTTCTTAATGTTATTTTACACAAAATAATGGAGAGAAATATGGCATATTTACACAATGTGTAGTAAAAACGTCCTAAAATGCCAGCATGTTAGCTTTTGCAAATGTCAATCCATTTCAAAAATCAATCAATTAATTTAATTTTCCGGATGAAGAAACTTTTTAGCATAAAAATAAAAATTGCATCTCTGAATTGTAAGTAAATTGAATATATTCTGAACTTGCTTTGTAAAAAATCTTGGCCAAAACAGCAAGTGAATTTAATTTTTTGTCTGTATATTTTGATGACAAAAGGAATTACTAGCCATATTTACCTTCAAAAAAAGTAAACTTATGGTTTTTTATGGAGAACGTGCACTACAAAGTCCAAGATTATATACTCCTACGGGAGGATGTACATAAAAAAAATGTGAAGAAAAATTGTGTGCTTTATGAGTACATAATTTTTTTAGGAAGTACACTCACAAAAGTAAGGTGAATGAACTTATTGTACACGACGATAAAGAGATGACGGTTATGGTAATACTCTGTGGTTTTGCGAAATTGCATCTGCACGACATTTTTATATTAAACTGCGCTCCGCACTGTTCTATTATTACTATAAATGAAGTAAAAAATGTGTTTTGATAGGTACTGGTGGTAGTAGTAGTAGAAGAAGAAGTAGTAGTATTACATGGTCGTGGGCATACATATTAAAAAAACAAGACGGGAATACCTACATAAACACATAATATCATCTGAAGAAGAAGAAAAAATTGGCGCTTTGGTTACTTTGGTATGGTGGTGGTGGTGATGATGATCTGGGTTTTAAAAAGCGAAAGATGAAACAGGCAATTTTTCCAATTCATTATATTTTTTTCTATATAAAATATACTGGGCTTTGCTCTATAGCCATTGTTATTATTATACATATAACTCTCTATTGTGCTCGTCTCAACTTTGTCACGAATCATTTCTCTTTCAAGTCCCACGCTGGACAGAAAACCGTGATCTTCGTTACCTGGCCTTCTCAGCCATGATATGATAATATATGAATGATCATAGGTATATATATGCACTAACATCACAAACATTTTTTTGTATACTTATATAATAATATAATATATATATTTATAATTTGTGCATTTGCAAGACACGAGTATGTGTATTGGGACGACCAAAACCAACTCTATAGTATCTTGTTGTAAAACTGCAGTTCACGAAGTAGTTGTAAGTTGTAACTTTGAAAATTGAGTTGGCATTGTTTTGCTAGACGGGAAAAAAATATCGCATTCCTTCTTCTCAATTTATTTGCAAGCCAATGTGAACTTGCACCTTCTCAATAAATAATGTAAATAGATTATTATATTATTTTTTTCCGAGAAGTTTGGGTTGGATATATACACATATATTTTCACTCACAATATGTTACCTTGTTTTGTGTACTCAACTACACTATATAGTAAACATATAGGCAATTTTATTTTTTTCCTCTTCTTGTGTGTGTGTGTGTGTGTTGTGTAGGTATCTGCCAAATTGATCTATGCGCGTACACATCAGTTTTAATGAAAATGTAAGGACAACTTGTTCCTCTTCTGCTGCATGTCTTGTAAATGAGTCCGTGACTCTCTTGACTGGAAAAAAAATATGTTGAGTGAAAACGAATTTGGATGCGTTGGATTATATTACTACACGTGTACAATGTTTAACAGACTTTTTTTTAATATAAAAATTTACAAAAATTTACTATGCTTATGCTGCTGCATAGGAAATGAATGGGGGAGATGGAATGGAATTAGTTGTTTAAAAGGAGAGAGGTTACAAAATCATGACTTTTGTGATCCAGTCTTTTGAGAGCCTAGTAAAACCTGGCAAAATTGTTTTTAAAACAGTACGACACGTCCACAAACAAATTCCCAAATACAGTCAACTTTTATTGCAGCTTGGCAAGGATTTGCAAAATAAAAACATGAATTTATCATGAATCATGTGGCAATCACAGCAAAGAGGTCCGTCAACCTAACCCAAAAAGCCCTAACAGTTCTCACAATGCCCCAAATAAGACAACCCTTCTCTCTTGTTGTTTAATCAGCCAATAAAACTAAGAAAAAACAAAACAGTGGAAGTGTAAACATTATATTTTTATGTTTTTTTATTATTACAATTTTACGACTGCCATTCTCTACTTTTTCCACCTCTTTTTTTCCTTTAGATTATCATCAAGCATCTAACAAGATAAAACAAACTAAAACTCTCATTCTTAGCACCTGTTGTTCTTGTTTTTGTATTCAACCTGCTAGCTGGACATTTTATCAGAACACCCCAAAAAGAACATTTACACAAGTCAAGATGAGATGAAATGAAGAACATCAAAGGCGACAAAGATTCAATGATGTAAAATAAATAATACTACTTACTACGCACAGATCCAGCCAGCGATACATAAATCCTTCTTATTTTACACCGTGCCACCACACCACCAAAATTCATACCAGCTAGCTTTGTTGTATCACCAGCAGAACTCAAACCGCTTTACATAATATTGTACAATGGATGGATAGACAGAGACAGATTCTAAAAGGCATCATGTAAACATATCATCATCATCATCATCGTCAGCAAACTTATAAGCTGCGTACACAAACCCTAATTTTTATAGCATATCAAACTACTCTTGCAATTTTACGAGTACACTCCCAACTCGTAAACGCTGGCTGAAGTATCACCACCAGCACACAGCCTAATCTTACTCATCATCGCCAACATATTACATGAAAGAGCAAGAGATGAGCAACTTTTGAAAAACTTTTTTTTACTTACCTAATATTATTATGTATATCATATCATATCAGGATATTTTTTTGATGGCACATTGTGTGGTGTGGCTCATTGTTTTTTCTCTCTTTCCCAGTGAAAGTATATCTCTTGTTGATGATGATGACGGTTAAAAAGTGATCAGTAAAATAATGCTAATTTTATGTGAAAAGACAATGAAACTTTAAAACTTATACAATTCCCCTCCCCACGCTGATAGGTAATAATATGTGAGGTATTAAAGGTCGTAAGAAGTAAAAAAATGTGCTTGGCAATAATAATGATGCAGGATGCAATCCAACATCAAAATCTTGGTCTCTGGGATATAGTGTCTTTTTTCGCTTACAAAAAAGATGGACTTGGACAATAAGACGAGCTCTCTTGTTTGGCAGGTGCAGTTTACAAGTTTTAGTTTTGGAACTGAACCGGTGCTTAAAAAATGTGTTCTTGTTTGGATGAATGTAGGTATGCATTTTGTATGGAGAAAAAACACACATTAACATGTATACCTACATCCATAATATCCACATGATCAGCAGCAGCAGCAATGTAAAAAGGAAAAAAAGGAGCCAGTTCCGGGTTGACTTTTTTATAGTTTACCTGCCTGCTTGTTTTATACCATTAAATGCCAGAGAGTATAAGTATCAAAAAAATGAGGAGGTAAAACTTGATCAGTTTGATTACTATTGTTGATGTTGCCCCTCTCTGTACTCAAGTTGCTCTTTGATTAATGTACTGTAATGGTGCCACTACTACTTCTTCAGCAACTTGTCCGGGATGACTGGTTGCTGCAGTCGACATCCAGCTTATTTTTATATGATGACTTTTCGGTGTTTACCTTGACCAGTTGTTGTTTGTTGGGTTACGTCATCCACAAAAGAAAAAAAATCTGCTTATCATCCTCTCACAGCCGTGTATACCTAATAGCATCTTGTGTGTACGCTCACAATTTACAATTGAGCTTCGTAAAGAGATAATAAATACATGGGTAAATATATTGCAACTTTTAACTCACTGGTTGGTTTACTGATTCCATTTGTCCACAATTCAAGTTTAATTTTTTTTATTAATGCAAACCCTTCGAACATGCATCAATTGTAAATGTCGAAAAGTCCACTTGTAACAAATTTTATTTGAGATTTACACTGGCGGAAGCTCTTTGAATCATTAAAGAAAAAATGGTGAGATGTGTGTTTATACACACGTCAAGCAAAATTTTGATATTAAAACCAATAAAAACTCAAAACAAACTCAAAAGAATATTTTATGCTCATAAAAGGTTTTACTACATCCAAATATTGTACAAGAACGAGTGCAAAATATCTGTAAAACCTTCATCCAAAAAACTACAAATCTGGAATGTCCAATAGCTAGCAATAAAGTTATGCAATTTGATATTTGCTTTTTGCCAAAAAAAATGATTTTTTTACAAACATTCTTTCATGGTAAAAAACATAGGTACAAGAATTAGTGAAGGTGATCAAATAAAACGCCTGAGCAAGCAGTGCCAGTCAGTTTTTGGCTGGCTAATGGACATTCTAATCAACAAAATTCTTATTTTTATGTGGCTTTCCTTGAAGTGAAGTATGCCGATTAGAAGATTATATTACCTTGCTAATGGAGTAAAATGCGGTTGTTGGAAATTGGGAAAAACAAGAGAGAAAAAGAATTGAATAACCGATTCAATAATTTGAACACTGAATCAGCAAACTTGTACCATTTTGGCTATAATACATACTCACATGGGTTTCAAAAGATAATACCCAGTCATCGCTTTTAAGACATTTTCAAGTTTAGTGGTTGTATGATTTTAGTGGACCGTCTTCAAAAGAGCGTTACAGCGTGTGCCTATTTCTTTTTTTTAATGTAAGTACCTATGAAAATAGCAGCTAGGATTTGGAATGCTTGGATTCTCAATCGCGAGAGATAATGGAATGCTAATAATGCAAGTAAACAGGGTAATAATAATAACAATATAAGCATCGATTTCATCTTTGTTACGTTCAATGTCAAAGGTCACAAACAAAAAGGTATACAAACTTTTATTGTATGCGAGTGCAACAAAACCACATTCATTTTGATGCATGTGCACCCTTTGTATTGTGATTCCACAAGAAAATGAAATTGTTACATAGAACTAGAAAAACTTGCAAGCTCAATTACTTATCATTAGTAAGCTAATACGCACTACTTAATACATAATAGTTAGACAGCAGAAATGCATAAAACACGTACAATATTCCCAGATTTTCATCAAGGTTTCTTGAATAAATCCGTCCTCAAGTTCATAATATTTTTGCAGCATCATCCTCATCATCATCGCATCACCAAAAGACATTTTACATTTTGTTTGTTGGCATTGACATATAATAATATTCTAAACCTCATAAAAAAACTTTAGTTCACATGATTTTCTTTCAAAAAGTCCACAAAAATTAATGAGTCAATGAACATTGCAATAAAAAGTTTGCTTTTTGTATGTAGATATATATTTTTAAAACACGCTTTGTAGACACAAGAAAATTTGCAGCTTCCCCCAATTTTGTGTAGAGCACAGCTTTTTTACCTTCTAATTTTTGTTGGTGCATTGCCTTGTCGTTAACAACAGCTATAACGGATGTGACATTTTCCTCAAAAACTGAATTATTTTTTTAGCTATTTGTATACCTGTACAGGTAAATAGTGTACACAGAGTAAATTCATTATTCATTTGGCTGCTGCTAAAAAGACATCCCACACTCATCTACAACAACACACAGCACTAATCATCCTTTATTTACCAAAAATAAATCATTGCCAAGAAAAAGACGTTTTCAAAGCTCACAGGAGGTGGGAATGGGAACCACCAGAGCCATCAAAGCTCGTTGAATAATACCATTATTATTCACAATCTTAAGGTAAACTAGCATTATTACACAATCATCATCAACCTGCTCTTCTCCACCAAAGTGCACATTAACTTTATACACATCATTCTTTTCTGCCTGCAAAACTTGCATATAAGGTATACATTAGTCTATTTATATTATTATGCATATATTATTATTATTATTGTGAAGTGAAGGAAGACACTGCGCTACCAAACAACAGGAAAATGACAGGAGTGTAAAAAAAGTGCTTTCTTTTCCTCTCTTTCTTCACAACACAATCCTCTTTCTTCACATACCTATTACCTTTGTATGTAAAGGCAACATATAACTCCCAAATAACTAATGTTGAACTATAATGACACTTTATGTACAGTCATTGTTCAACTTTATAGCTTTTTACTGACTTTTCTCATCTTTTCTTAAGCCTTCATATCTTTTGGACTTTTTTAAACGCTGAATATCTATTCGTATGTACCTACCTTATTCACCAGCTTTTCCCCTTCTTGCATTATTATAATCATCCGAAATTCACAATAACCTTCAAACTTGCCACATAGATAATATAAAAGTGAAGCCACATCATAAAGGAAAATTGACGCATAATATGTGTAAGTATATTCATTGCAATATATTGACTTTCATTACAATCGCATTATGGAGTGTAGCAAATGAATGATATTGATATAATGTGTGAGACGAAGTTGTTAAAAAAAACTCAGATTGCAGAGAGATGATCTTATTATATAATATATTCGTTAATATACCTACACTTTACTACGTTACAACGTAACCTCTAAAAAATGGCTGGAAGGCAAAAAAAGTATATTTTGTTCGTTCTGTCAGCAGAGAGGAAAAATTTGAATGAAGGTCTGAACTCTGAATTTGGTTACTATTTGGAAAAAAATTCACATGATGTGCATTATTATTATTATGCACAGGCGTAGATTACCCATTCGATTCCTTCACTCTCTCTCTCAAAAAAAACTTTAGAATAATATTCATACATCCCTGTACATTTACCTGCTCTGTATCTGTCTGTACGGGTTACATATATAAATATACACTCTCATCATCATAATGCGAGTTTGGTTGTTGTAAAAGCACCCTATTCTCATAACAATCATTCTTATCATCTTCTTCCCAACTTTCAATTTTGTTCATTCTTCTTGACCATATTGCATTTTAATGCTGATGATGATGATGACGAAGAATAAGATTCAAATGATGATGATGATTTTGTTGGTCGCTCTTCGTTTTCATATTGTTTTTTTTTTGTACAAGACGACGTTGTCGTAGGCGAAAGATTTGTTTGAAGGCCGTCCTTCCCATCATTTTTCTGGCTTTTCAAAAAACTAAATTTTTTCTCATAAAAGCAAGAATAAGAAAAAAAGTGTAGATCAGAGAATTTTTTTTATTCACTCTTATTATTATGCATGTGTGTGGTTGTGTGTATCCCACATATACAAAATATATATGCTATATTATTCTTATATAAGTATATATAGAACTTTTGTGAGTGCGTGGTGTTTGCAATATGACGATGGTGATAGTTGATGATGATGATTATGATTATGGTGGTGTAGCAGTCTTTTATGATGATTTTGTTGGTCGCTCTTCGTTTTCATATTGTTTTTTTTGTACAAGACGACGTTGTCGTAGGCGAAAGATTTGTTTGAAGGCCGTCCTTCCCATCATTTTTCTGACTTTTCAAAAAACTAAATTTTTCTCATAAAAGCAAGAATAAGAAAAAAAGTGTAGATCAGAGAATTTTTTTTATTCACTCTTATTATTATGCATGTGTGTGGTTGTGTGTCCCACATATACAAAATATATGCTATATATTATTCTTGTATAAGTATATACAGAACTTTTGTGAGTGCGTGGTGTTTGCAATATGACGATGGTGATAGTTGATGATGATGATTATGATTATGGTGGTGTAGCAGTCTTTTATGTAAGGGTTGGATGTGATAATGATGACTTTGATGACGGGTTGAATAATACAGGCATTCTTTGACGAGTGAAGGTGAAACACAATAAGAGCTTACATAATAATATTAATATTTTCGTACCAGATCACAGCAAAAGCATCATTTTTCAGCACAAAAGCATTATTTCATAGATGATTGTGTATATACCTGTGTGTGTGTGCTAAGGTCAATGATTGTATTCACTTGTTCTTCTACCAGTAAAACTATAGTAAAGTATTCATAAAACTATAACTTGTATCATTTTTCTATTACAAATCATCTTTTTTTCTTCTGTGGTTCTCGTTCAAATATGTGTGTTGAGTATCATTTTGTACATGTAGGTAGCCTGTGCACTTGACTTACCTACATAGATTAACGTTGCAGATAGAAATAATCTAATGAGTCCAGAACTTGAATTTTACTGAGCAAACTTAAATTCCTCCACATTTTTAAGTATGCAGATAATATCTCATCAGCGCTTTTGTTTTATTATTGTCTTTTTAGGATATCGATCTTATTGTGCATGATGTAAAGAATCAAATAGGTACCTACATAAATGCACAATGGAATGAAACCTTCATATCATCATTCCCTATCATTCAAATGCCATTTATTTCTGTACTACCAGAGTGTAACCACTTCTCCTCCACCAACTTATTTTGATGATGATTTTTTACGAGAAGGGTAATAGTAATAATCATAATCACAAAAGTGTAAATGTACTGACGGCTGAGATGGTCTTTTTTAATATATGACGCTTTTAAAGTCCTCTTCAGAATCAATTTAAATGAAATGAATGAAGAAAAACTCGATCTGAGAGAATGATAATGACGATGTCTTTTGCTCCTTCTCTGTCCAAATCTCTAATGCCAGTATAGTATATAAACACATTGGCTATTCTACCTATTCATGCGGCTATATTCCCAAAAACTTTGTAATACTTTGTTGTGTTGTTAATATGATACAACAGTAACGTACTAGTTGATGATGATCATGATAATATTTTAACGCGCTTTTATTGCTTTTTTAGCTGTGAACTGTTGAAGAAAGAAAAAAAGACCGAGTGAAAAACTACTTTGCCCGACTCTCTGGCACACATATACCTATATACCTAATATTATATGACGCACTTGTGTGAGTGAGTATACGAGTGCTTTGTAACAATAAAATCTTACGGGATGATAATGTAGTTGATTATTGTAAAGGGTAATAATGAGGAAACAAGGGGAAAATCAGAGACAAAATGTGTGGCAAGTACAATAAGTGTGTTTAATAGCCACAAAGCGAAAGATACAGTTTGACGGGAAGCATCTAAAATCTAAAATACCAGGTAATAATGACGAAACAAGGGGAAAATCAGAGACAAAATGTGTGGCAAGTACAATAAGTGTGTTTAATAGCCACAAAGCGAAAGATACAGTTTGACGGGAAGCATCTAAAATCTAAAATACCGTGAAATAAAGGTGATGAGTAGTGAAATTTATATATCCATTAAGAGCTCGCAATGAGTTGAGTTGTTAAATGCTTTATTAAATTAGAGTATCATAAATTCTATCTCACATTATACCGATTCAGTATAATGCTTTAAGTTTTACAATCTCCATAAGTTTTATTTAAAAAAAAAATTTATGCAAAATAGAATATGGACAAGCATTTCGTAAAAATATGTGTGTAAAGTTTTTGTGTGTGTGTGTGTGGGAGTGAGAGCATTATAATAATAATCATCTTTATGTTGAACTATTATTTCTGAAAAATTTGATCTGCCGCTTATTTAATCTTAAGTTGAAGTTGATCAATATATCAGTTGTCTATATGGCTATATATTTATAATTATTTTAGATAGAGTTAAATTTGAGCGCTGAGCATCTTGCCATAATTTTCATTTGCAGCCTTGAGCTGTTTGCACAATGAGCCATAAAACGGTAATCGAAGGAGTAGCAAGCATCCTCATCATTACCATCATCATCGAAATACTAGAAGAGTAAAGGTTTAACAATAAACAGCTTTTGGGTAAAAATTATACAAAGATTTTTTACGGATAAATCCGCCTTTTCTTCAAACTTGTGAAGGAGTCTGTCGGCAATCGGCATACATACATAATATATACATGTATAGATACATACACTTGGAAAAAAGGTAATAAGTTACGCCCAAAAGTGTTTTTTAAACTCAAATAATCGCCCAAACCATTTATCACACAAGTGGAGAAAAAGAATTTATTTGTCAAATGAATTTCTGATTTAGCACGAGCGAAAATATGCCTGGTGGAATGACTCGGTATGACGATATGATTAGATGCATGCCAACAGACACATAACCTATGAACAATAATTATTTGAGAAAAAATAAGATACTTTGAATACGTCGTATATATCTACCAATTTGCAGAGGGACTGCATCTTTTGCCATTCTGTTTTTAAGGGAACATGGTGTTTTTCGGAGGTTTGCGAAAAGTTCTAAACTTAAGTAGGTACATGAAAAGCACCACATTATATTCATTGTAGCTTTCGAAACAAAAAATTAATTACTTTCTACTTTACGAGCAGCATATACGTTCATCAAATTACACTATTAGCAAAAAGTTTTTACCTTTACAGCTGCAACCAATACTCCACCATCATCTTCACTTCCACTTTAATATGCGCGTGTATTTTCAATTAGGCATACAAAACACTTTGTTCCATTCCCTAGCTAACATCATCATCGTACATATTATGAGCAACCTAATTTACATAAAGCATTTACCCCAAAACATTGTCCGAGGAAATTGAAGATTCATAATTGCCATGTTGTTGGCGGAGCTGTAGCGCACAACGCATTAGCAAGTAGGTAGACAAAACAACATACGAATCTATTTTTTCAGACATACTTACATGCATACCATATAAAATTAATCTTGTGCACATGTACATATTAACTATTAAAATTAAAAACTTTTTTCTTTTCGTATTCAATTTATTATTTTGATTAAAGTAATTGAAAAATTATAGTTTAGGCTCATTTTTTAGAACATGAAAATACATTTACGAATTTCACCATTTCATTACTAAACTGTTATTTCGATTAAGCTTCTAAAAGAAAGTGTCATTTAACGGGGAATTCATTTTGTAGGGCTTTTAATGTACCGTACAAATGTAAACTGTACCCCTTTCTTAGAAAACGTATAAAAATGATTCATGAACAAAACAACATACGAATCTATTTTTTCAGACATACTTACATGCATACCATATAAAATTAATCTTGTGCACATGTACATACACCCCATTAACTATTAAAATTAAAAACTTTTTTTCGTATTCAATTTATTATTTTGATTAAAGTAATTGAAAAATTATAGTTTAGGCCCATTTTTTAGAACATGAAAATACATTTATGAATTTCACCATTTCATTGCTAAACTGTTATTTCGATTAAGCTTCTAAAAGAAAGTGTCATTTAACGGAGAATTCATTTTGTAGGGCTTTTAATGTACCGTACAAATGTAAACTGTACCCCTTTCTTAGAAAACGTATAAAAATGATTCATGCTCTTTCCCAAGCGCGTAGGTATCTGCTGAACTCTGAAGGTAAAAAGGAATGACTTTATTATGTAGCATTTATGTATATTGTACATCATCATCACCATCATCATATTTAAAGAACATCCGTTTTCGTCAGGAGACGGGACGGGACTAGAGGGGCTGGAAAATTGGATAAGGATTATATATGATTACTACACTACCACACGTAAAAGATTTCAAATATGCAGCAATTTAGAACAAGACTCACGTACACACACTTCATCTATATACTCGTCAATCTTGTTCCATATTTTCCCAATCAACAACTTTCTCAGCAAACCCTCCCATTTCTGTCTTGCGGGAACTTTACTTGTGCTGTGTTGTGCGTAGGTATATTGCACTCTACTATGTCAAGTTTTTTTATAAAATAAAAAATGATGGTGGTGGTGGTAGTAATACTGGTATTATTATTATTAGAAGCTTCAGAGTAAACAACAACTGTAATTGATAATGGTTAAATGTTGCATTTCACTTTTTCAATTTAAACATACTGCTACTTGAGCATAGAAAGAAAAGTTGAGATCCGGTTCATTGTCTTTATATTGTACAATTTAATATGCAATATTGTCTAGTTTATGAATTATTGGAAATGGAAAACTGTAAAAAATACACGTTAGTTATAGTGTATTTACTTGTGTAATAGTAATTGTCTCTATCATCATCAAAAAATGGGTAATAAACCATTATATTTTTATTTTGCTTATAAAAAAATAGGAAATTAAATTTTAATTTTCACTTTGATTATAAAAAAATCGTTAAATACCAATGTATTTTTTTTCAAGGACACTTGAATGAAAACAAGTACCATTTAAAAAGTTNAAAAAATCGTTAAATACCAATGTATTTTTTTTTCAAGGACACTTGAATGAAAACAAGTACCATTTAAAAAGTTTGATTATAAATAAACAACTTTACGATCAAGACGGGATAGTAAGATTAAGAAAGGCATTTTTTGAAGAGAGGTAAATATACACCAGCAGGGGAAAGGGTGACATGTTTGTTGAGCAAATACTTATCATCTGTAACGTCAAATAGAAAAGTAGATTTTTTTTGTATGCACTCTTTAAAAAATTGTTTAAAAAATGCGTTGTTGAGTTCACGTATGTATGGATGGATAACATGTGCATACTTTCAATTTTCATTTGTGTTTTGTATGTGCTTCTCTCTTGCTTTTTAGTAGTGAGCGTTTATTTTGTAGGTATGTCGCCTCACACTGAAATTCAAGTAGATTGGATGGGGTACTTGAAATTCCAAAGGTATCATCAACCGTCATCAGATGACCGCTACTATTGCTACCATTCCAGCTACCGCTCACAAACGTATAATGTAATATCGCTTATTTCCCTACTACTTTGTATGCCTCTCTCTCTTTCTCTCGCTCTTATTTTATTGCTCGTGATCACTTTAAAATGCTCTTTAAAAAAATGCTGGCTGCTGCTGTTTCATTTCACTGTTTGCTCGCTGGATAAGGATGATGTTTGTGGTATGATGTGATGATGATGACGTTTGA